>JJRW01S0017816.1:19731-31185 GCA_001188405.1 Loxosceles reclusa
CACTAGTGTGAGTGAGTCCATAAGTTCAGATGCCAATTGTAAAGAAAAACTTATGTCAACGCCGGGATTCGAAGCTACAAATTTGTCATCCCCGGAGTGACCGCTTTATCAGTTAAGCTACGCCGACAGGATTTACTTCGAAGTTTTTACGGGGAGAACCTTGCAAAGTTTAATCTCTTAATCTGGATAATTGCTTCTAAGTCGCTCACACTAACTCTATTTCAGCTAAAAAAATCTAGGAACTTAAGAGTGAAGTTTCAAAAACCAAGACAATGCACCATATGAAACAATAAGATGTTAGAACTTTGTGAAAAGGTAGCATTAAAATTTAGAACAACGTATATTTTGAAAATAATTACATTTTAATCGTTGACCAGAATTTCTTTTGCACCAAATCCAGCTTTGTTGAAACGGAAAATTGTTTTCTTTCTCTGTGATTCCAATAGCTTCATGAAGAATGAATACGGAGTTGTAAACTTCTTGTTTATAAATTTTAATCGGAAGAATCCACTGAGCTTGAAATAGAAATAGTCTTATTGTTCATTGACCAATGTATTGGAGTAAACTGAAGTAAACACTGACGCTTTCCCACGAACAACAGCATTTTTCTGTTGTTCGTGTGAATTTGTGTGTTTTACTGTTGTTCCGCTGTTGTTCGTGGTAAAAAAAAAGGGAAAAATGTAGTAGTTCTTGATAAATATCCTACCATATTTGTAGAAATTTGTGCCATCTATAGTGCCTAGCTTTATGAAAAAGCAGTAAGAACCTGTCGTTAAAGGACTACTGGAAATGCTTCGAATTTAACGGCAGTGTCGGTTGAGTTATGACTTTAGGTTCATCAAAAGAGAATTTGTAATCAGATCTCCAACACTGACGCCGAGTGTTGCATTTTTTTTACGTAACTGTTCTATTCCTCTATTAAAAAAAAAAAATAACAATTTTCCAACTCTGACGAATATGAAGCAGTTACACTGACACCAATTTTCATTACTGCCCAAGAATTTGAGGAGGGAAAAATTTGATCTAAGTACGTTTTGGACAAATTTCTGTAATAAAAGGTCAAGTCACGTTAAATTTGTATTAATGTAGGATCTTCTGACTATGGAGTAAGCGAAGGAAATATGAAAGAACAATAGAGTCTACGGCAGTTGTACTTCATTACCTACAGCATCTTTAATTTTTCAATCAAGTTGGAGCTAGTTTTAGACTTTTTATGTTTTTCTCAACGTTGTAACCCTTATAACTGGAACCAAAGCTTCATTCAACAGCTATACACTTGAAGAACATTTCCTCATTAAACGAGCATGAATCAAAGTAAAATTTAATTGCCCTAATAATGAAGGAGTTAAAGGAAGGCATTTTTGCTGAAGGAAAAAACACTACTTAACATGCTACGGTACACGTAAGAACTGTTTGCAACACGTTGTTGTGGTGAAACTGTTCTGCGATTTTTCACAGAAAAATGTGTTCTTTCCCTAGCTCAACAAACAATTTGAATGTGGTAATCAAGAGACATGCAGAAATATCAATAGCATTTGAAAAAATAATTTCCAGTTCTAAATTCTGCTGCAACACAAACAGGTAATTAGGATTTAGACATAAATACGTGAAAAATTTCGTGACTACGATCTTCTGGTCTTTTGGCCTCGATTACTTTGTTATCTCTTCATCTATGAGCCAACGTTTTAGTGTTGGTTGCACATATCCTCCTTGGAGCACTTCTCCTCTTGGGATGACATATAACGTCTCTGATACAGCTTTCATATACTAGTAATTTGTGTTTTTCCAGAAAGTGAGAATTTCCTCACTTTTTCGAATATTGCATAAGATTGGGTTCTTCCAATCATTTGGGATTCTGGATAGACATGATTATGAACTAGACTGGATTATGGTCAGACATCAGGTCACGGTTTCAATGCTATTGAGAAGCGGTGCATTCCTCAGAAGGGGCATATCTAATACGTCTGCACCAATCTTATGATATTAAGTTGGGTCATCTGGTGCCGCAATCGTAAAAAATAAGTATTTTCTCTGGCCTATTTCTTTTTCGAGTTTCTCTGTTGGTCGCACAGCATTTCCACGCACTGAGTTTGCAGTTTAGGTCTCCGTTAAGTAAAGTACATATGTTTCATGGCATATATATATAGAGAAAGAACACGGTATTCAAATCAGTCGATAGTAGTTGTTTCTTCAGCTGTTTGTAAGCTGAAACTATTCGTATCTCCCTACTCTGTTTTGTCTCCATTTGTATTACATGCATGTCTCGTATATTTTGCATAGACAGTGGTCCATGTTTAATTCCTCTTTTGATAAGTATAGCGACTCTACCGTAAGCTACTCCATACTTCTCTTGTCTGTAGCATTGATAGTTGGGTATGCAGAATCTTTGGTGGCTTTGCTGGTGAGCTTCAGTGACTAAGAGTATATTAACGTCATTATCAAATATAAAAGCTTGCAATCCTCTCTCCAGAATTCGTTCGGTGACCATTTGCATTCCAAGTACAGAGTCCTAGATTATATACAGGGTGTTCGTAAACTGTTTCAAAAAAATAAGAGGGGTGATAGTACCCATCAAGACGAACAAAAATTACGATTGAACCTAGGGCCGTACTCCATTCATAGTGTCAGGAAAGCGTAACTGTGAAACACGTACAAGGCGTCATTGCTTACGTCAGTTCGGTCTTGCCGGAGACGTAGCACGTGCGTAGAACATCAGCGCCTAGCATACGCCGTAAACAAATGTCCTTTGAATCGGAGCAGCATCGACAGTTGTAGCTGATTGGTTCATCAAGATTCAATAGCAAGCCAGCAGAAGCACATGTTGCTTTCTCGAAAGTGTCGCATCCCCAATACTTCAAATTATTACCGTGATAAAATCATCCAAAACGACTTCGTGAGGGCTTCATGAGACACTTGTGAAATCCGTGGTAGATCTTGTCGTGAGAATCGTTGTTACAGCGGACAGGATAAACTCGAGTGTGTGTGTGTGTGTGTGTGTCTGTGTCTGTGTGCCGGTCTTTTATTTGCCTGTGTGAACTGTGCGACGTCACCCTTGTACGCCACTTTGAGCATCTACTTTGATTCTTTCTTTGATCTGCATGGGATTGTGCAACGAATGATTTCGTTCATTTTCTTGTTTTCACTTCACTGTTGAAAGTTCAACGTGGATATTTCACTTTATGCTTTTCTGACACGAACGAGACCTTAGGTTCCGTTGTCAATATTGTTCTTGATGGGTACTGTCCCCCTCTTATTTTGTTCAATCATTTTACGAACACACCCTGTATATCTATTTGTTAAAAAATTATGAAATGAGATAATATATTTTCACATAAATTAGCACAGCACAGTCATTTGACTTTTTTTTGCAATATAATTATTTTTCCTCCTTCTAGTATTTACTAGATATAGCTTAGTATACTGTTTCCATGGCGGAACTATGCAGTAGGGGCTCCACAGCAAGTATGCCATTTAGGATTTATGTTGCGACCAAATGTGCAAAATGAGATACAGTTTAACTTTTATTGACAAAGGATCCCTTCGTGCAACTGCTACTGTGTCGCAGAACATAATTCCACTACTACGCAGAAACTATTTCAAGCTCTTTATTTCTTTGTTTCCTCCCGTCTATTTTTTTAAGGTGTCTTACCTGGGAACTGATCTTTTGAACGCGAAACCTCCGCCGTTGGTCCGTGATTCTTACTTTTATCAGCAAGATATGAAATTGCCTTATACTGAAGCTTCTGTTGGATACAAGAAGAAAACATACCGTGGCTCGGTGGCACGCATGCAGTCTGTATCTCTATATTATTGACCCTTACGACTGCTAGTACAAAGCTTCGAACTAAATAAACTCACGCAAAACATTTTGTTTGCTATGACGCTTATGTTTAGCTCAAAAAAGATACAAGGCATTAATAAAAATAAATAAAATGTGGAGACTAACATTCAGGGGTGATTCCTTCCACCGAATGAAAAAGAAAAGGCTCCATAAACAGAAATGCGTAGTTTCTGAGATGTTGCACAATTGTAAATTATCTCTGTTTTATTCCAGTTACTAAAGTGTCTGATGATGTATGAGATGTCGCTGTCCCTTTCCCTTGACCGGATTCCTTTTCGTTGTTTGGGTGTTTTGTTTTCCTTTTCCTCACTTATGATCTCCACAATTTCAGCGGTTTTGTTTACAATCCGAGAGTACAGTTCTTTAGTCTCGAGTTGTTTTGGGTTTTGACGATCATTTTGTTCGCCTTTTGCTCTCTTGCCGTCTTCTACTGAGTCTTTAGGGAGGGTTTTGGGGTACTTTGAGCACCCTTTATAATTGAAGTGTAACCATGGAAATTGGCATATTTGGCAGCAAGTTCTTTTTTTCTTGCAATTGTTGGATAAGTGGCCCTCGCTACACTTGAGGCATCTTGGTTGATTTCGACAGTGGCGAGCCACATGACCTATTTCCTGTATTACGGTACGGCAGATCAGTAACACTGTATACCTGGTGGTGTTAGTCGTTCGTTCTTTTTACGTAGATCAGGAAGCGGTAGATCGATCCTCTTATGGTCTATAGAGTTTTTTTAAGCTGGATAACGTTTTCGACGTCAATATTTTGGCCATTCAGAACCTATTCTATATCAGTGCATCCTGTCTTTGTTGGCAAGTTCCTGATCACAAATTTCCGCAGTTTCTCATTCGGGAGGTCAAAGGAGTTGAATTCAGTCCTTAGTTTTTTAGTTTTTTTACTAGAGATTGTTGTCGTCAACACATTTGACATTTATTTCAATACTTTGGTTTTGTGAACTGTATCGAATCCAGTTGTAGCGTTTTTTCTGATCACCTGTGAGAGCTCTTTCCAAGGCTTCTTAGTCTCTGTTGAGATAATAGGCAGAATCCTGTTTAACTTTGCCGCTACCTGAAAAGGAGTCTCTTCATTGGTCGTAATTGTCATGCTTTGTTCATTCCTACCAGCTGTTAGATTCGTTTTGTCTAGGTCCATTCACTATCAAGAACCTGAAATGTGCTAGCAATTTTTATTAGTGGGGCTTTATCAGCACTTTCTCTGTCGCTGGTTCTTTGTTTCCTCTTTTTAGATTGTTCTTTCCATTCCATGCTTTCACCAGCAGCTGTAACAACCTCTTCCGGCAGCGGCTGGTTGTAGGGGATACATCATCACTTTTGTTTGAGTATCATACAATACATCAGTTTGAGTCTGTTCATTACTGGTTATCTGCACCCTCCGAAAAGTACATCTGTTGACAAAGTCGTTGAAATATATCTATATCACTAGCCGCTACTATCGATTTGGTTTCTTTTTTTTTATCTCATAAGTCACGTACTCCCACTCACATTTCAGCAATGTCAAAGGCCCAGAAACCTCAAAGGAATTAAAATACCCTACAACCAGATAATTACAGATGAAATTCCATTCTCATAATTGTTAAAAGATCGTGATTAGAATAATCGAGTATCAACCGATAGACCCAGGTTCAATCCACGGAAAGAGCCGAAAAACATTCAGCATCTCTGAGCTTGGACAAATACAAATACAAATAAGCTAAACTAGCAACAGGCCAGGGGCCCAACAAGGCTAGTTGAAAAAAAAAAAAGAAAAACTATATCGAATGAACCAGGGTGGGACCAAACTCAATGAAACGCTTGAAACCATCAACAGATACTGAACTTTCTACCCCCGCCAACAGTTCATTTCAGTAACTCACAACTCGATGAGAAAAGAATTCACCTCGTAATTTCAAGAGCGCATGCGGTTTGTAGAGCTTCAGACCATGACCACGAAAAACAGAACTCTTCCTAATTTTAAGCAGTTCTCTGCTCGTTCTATCAAATCCTCTAAGAAGCTGAAAGGTCTGTATGAAGTTGCCATGTGTTCATCTCTTCTCCAGAGAAAACATACCTAGGGTATCCAATCTCTCAGTGTAACTTTTACCCATCGTATTCTCCAGCATCCTAGTTGCAATTCTCTGCACTTTCTCGAGCAATTGAATGTCTCTAGCCAGATAAAGTGACCACACCTGCGCAGCAAACTCCAAATGAGGACGAACCTAAGTTCTGCACAAAGGCAGATTTACATCCACTGACCGACTACAAACAGCATTACTAAGAAAACCCGGCATCCTGTTAGACTTATTAGCTACCTCAGCGGAATGCAGCAAGAATGCGAAATCTTGAAAAATAAGAAACCCAGATCCCGAAAAGGGTCAACAGCTGTCAAAGCATCCTCTCCCAAATGATATGAATATCTAGCATTCCTTCTACCAAGGTGCATCACATGACATTTATCGACACTAAAGGGCATTCCCCATGACCTGAACTACCCAGTCAACACGTCAAATTCCCTCTGATTCCCTACATCAGTTTCAGTATTCACCTCTCTCATTTTGCGTCATCAGCAAAGGCACACATCCTACCACCAACACCCCGTGTCTAGATCATTTATGTACACAATAAGAACAACAATATACCAAGAACTGAACCCTGCGAGACCCCACCCCCACTTTCTACTGTCCAGTCAGAAAAACGTCTATTAACAATAACTCCCTGCTCGCGACCATAGAGCCAATTCACTGTGCAACGGAGTAACGTTCCTCCCACTCCAACCCTCTTGAGTTTCTGAATTAATTCCCCGTGAGAAACCTTATCAAAAGCCTTCTGAAAGTCCATAAACACTACTGCAACGCTGTTGCCCAAGTCGACCTCAGCCGAGACCAAAGCGAGTAAAAGGTTTACTCGCTTTGGCCGAGACCCACTTATAGAATTCGAGGAGATTCGTCTGGCAAGATTTGCCTATCCGAAAACCGTGTTGGCAACCACTAATTAAATTAGCCTTATCCAAAAACTCTGTAAGGCTCTGTAAAACTCCTTAATAAATGTTTCAGTTACCTTAACTACAACAGAGGTTAGACTCACGGTTCTGTAATTGCTAGGGTTATCTCTAGACACCTTCTTGAATATTAGGGCAACATTAGCCCTCCTCCAATCCAAAGCAACAATGTCTGTCTGCAGCGAGTCACAAAAATTTCGTATAATGCCTCTGCAACCTCAGGCGACGTAATTTGTACAGAATCTTTTTGTACAAGTCGTCTGAACATGGTACTTTGTTAACACACAGAGGTCGAAGATGTGTCATAACTGTTTTTATCGGCATCAATGCAACTAATACCCGTTGCGATTTCATAATTGCAAAAATCAAGTTCGTCACTGCTCACAAAAACTTTTGAATTCGTGCGCCAAATCCATGTCATTCCGAATCAAAAAGCCATCTTCCCTCTTAACAGGTCCTACTTGTAATGCCCACCCCCAAAAACTTCAAAGTAAGCATAGAATTACAGCGTCGGCGTAGCTTAATCGGTTAAAGTGCTGGCTCTAGAGCTCTGGGGATGAGAGATCCGTTGGTTCGAACCCCGGCGTCGACAAAAAGGGCAAGTTTTTGTTTACATACTGCACTACCAGCTCTCGTGTTTCCAGAGACCTATCTAAAAAAAGACTTAGGATCTGACTTGATGTTTTGAGCTAGTTTCTACTTGCAATCACGTTTCGCTTGCCAAACAGCAATTTTAAAATACTTTCTAGCTTCCTCGAATTTCATCCTATCACTTTTCCGTCCACTCGATTAATAAGCACTGAACGCATTCTGTTTAGCACAAAACAGAAGCTTTAACGAGCCATTGAACCAAACAGGATGTCATTTGACTTGCTTCGCTTCAACCCTAAAAGGAACTCATTTAGTGACCAATCTGTCTAATTTACAATTATAATCGTCCAATTTCTCATAGACTCCATTATCATCATGAAGTCCCCTTCCGAAACATTTCGTAACTCATTTCTGAGGTCCTGAAAGTTACACTGAGTGAACACTGGAATTTTACATTTGCCACATACATACTTTTCTCCGAGGTTGAATTCAAAGAAGTTCATACTGTGATCGCTATCGACCAGCGGCTCTTCCACTGTCAAGTTCCATATTGAGTCAACCCTATTAGACAAAACCAAGTCCAAAATACTAGAACCTCTTGTTGGTTCCTCCACATACTGGGAAAGCAAGAACTCCTCAACCAAATCAAGAAATATTTACCCATCACCAGTATATATCCCCAAATCAAGAAATGTTTGCTCATCCCATGCTTCTAGTCCACTGTTGGATGATTAAAATCTCCCAAAAGAAGGTCTGCTTTTCTAGCAATGAACAAAATACACTTCGTGGGTCTATAGCAATTTCCCACCAAGAGCTTCATGCTGCTAGTATTTCTTATTCAGAGTACGACTATATAGTTTAAAGCAATCAAAAGCAAATGACGAAAATTTGTTTCGAACATAAATCACTACTCCTCCTCCTATTCGGCCTTCATGATCAGCCCGATACATCCTGTAAACCTCGAGAGCCAGACGACAGCTATAGCTGTCAGTTAGGTATAATTAAATACATGGAGAAATTCTTTGTTTTTCCAGCTTACAACACTTTCTTGCGCCGAAAATTTGTCTTGTCTTGTTTTGTCCAATCTTGGAAGTATTGGCTGAAGTCTTCTTCCCGATAGAGGTTAACTGAGATATCTTTATGAGCTGGAACAATCAGGCAGTCACTTGGTGACCCAAAGGTCTGCAGTGAAATATTCGTCTGTGGAGAGTTGAACGCAAGATCGGAATTTACTGGAAGCGTCCAGAGGCCAGCAAGGAGGATTCTAATGCTCGGTGTGGATCTCAGGTGTCTTCCTCAGAGTCAAAATCTCTGTAAAGGAAGGAGAGAATGGGTTAGTGAACCTCAGCGAGTCAAGCAGTGTTTTTCGCTGGATCCTGTAGGCTGGACATTCCAATAGAAAGTGAATAGTAATGTCAGGAGTATTACAAAGGGGACACAGCGGGGAGGAGACGGAACCAAATTTAAAGAGGAGAGAGTTAGTAATCAAGGGTTTAGTTCGAAGTCTAGCCAAAAGAATGTCAGTCCGTAGCTTAAGTAGGAGGGAGCGGGGTATTTGGTCGGAGTCTAGAAGAAAAGGGAAATCAGTTGAATATTTGGAGGTCCTCCATTTGTTGGCCAATATGTTCTGCCAAGAGAGTTTAATATGGTTTACGAGGTCTTGTTCTGATACCCAGTCAAATGTTGTGTTGAAAGAGCTGGTGCATCAAGTTAGAGCATCTGCTTTTTCATTGATTTGAATCCCTGTGTCCTGGGGTCCAAACGAAGACAACTGCCTCATATGTGGAATGCAAAACTTGAAGTGCAACATAAATTTTTCAGGTAATATTTGGAGACCTAATTGAAATGTGATCCGGAGCAGTGATGACTGACTGCAAATTACATATGTCTGTCGTTTCCTAACGAACTGCTTGATTTCGGCAAGAAGTGCGAGACTTTCGGCTATGAAGAATTGAGTTCCTGGTATCTATGTCTTTGCAGAACAAGGAGTCGTGGTGGGGGAAAATGACGGTAGTGCGAGATATAGATTTGGCTGCATCAGTAACTATAATGTGTGACCAGGGAACCAATTTTTTATAATTGAATCTTGGAATAGCCCCGGGAGAGCTACTGGGGGTAAGTCCTTGTTCTGGAAGGGGGGATCTGCTGTGGATGCAGACGTTTAGAGCCCCCCTAGTCCAGTGTGGGAGGTGCCATGGACTGACATTATGTGGCGCCACATTCAGAGATAATAAGAGTTGATTAAACCCGCTTCCCACTTTAGAAACAAGTTTGGGGTTAAAGTGGTGCACCTGGGTGGGATTGGAAGGGATAGATTTTAAAGGAGAGTGTAGCCCCAGTGCTAGGTGTTTGATATAGAATTTAATTCCTAGCAGTTTTATCCTCTCTGAAATTTGGGTTTGGTGCGATTCTGCATAAAGGAGGTCATTGGGAGTAGACCCGAGTAGCCCAATAGCCATTCTGATAGCCTGTTGATATAGGGTGTCCAATGAGTGCATAACGGATAGCGGGGCGTCAAACAAGATGGGTGCACCGTGCTCTAAGACTCCCCTGATTGTGGCGTTGTTGATCCTGAGTAAGTGGTGTGAACGAGCTCCCCATTTCTTATACGAAATCATCCTCAGAATGTTCAGTTGTTGTGACATTTTCTTTTTGAGATGGGTAGAATATACAGACCAGGAAAGAGAAGGAGAAAAGATATTTCCAAGGACTTTGAGATGATTTGTCTGGGGCACATGGTACTAACCAATCCTGTATACGAGTTGAGATTTTTTAGAGTGGTGGGAGAAGTCAATGGCCTGGCTCTTTTCTGTGAATATTTCCATTTTCGACATAGAGGACCATGTATGGACTATATTTAGGACTATATTTTGCATATGACTGTGAAGAGTCTCTATGGTATTGCCAGACCCTAAAATGAATAGGTCATCAGCATAGGAAAAGCAAGAAATAGACATAGGAACAAGGCCAAAGAGGTCCTGTAGATAAAATTGGAACAGAAGGGGGAAACAGGATGCACCCCTGTGCCAGTTCATTGTGTGTTTTACCAAGGAGTACCTCTGATGGAGAACCATCAGAGGGCCTTGGTTTTAGTGGCCCCTGTCAAATTGACTCCCTATTTCCGAGGAAAAGATGACAACAGTTCTACATATTACGTATATAAATTGTGTGTGGCAACACTAAATCTCACATTTCGTAATTGGTTACTTACTGTGGGTTGGTAAACAAACTTTGGCGGTATGGTGACGGTGGGTCATGATATAAGAAAGACGATTTTACATGCAGGAAAAAGCCTGCCGACTTTTGAACCTGGTACTAAGGTATTTCGACCTGAATATGAAATTTATGTATATATACGTGTATTTTATATTCATTTCTATAAGCATATATATATGTATATATTTTACATGTACACAGTTTTGGCTTCTCGAAAAAACATTGTGATAGCATAACTTATTTTTATGACCACAAGGTTATAACATCATATATATATGTATATATTATACATGTACACAGTTTTGGCTTCTCGAAAAAACATTGTGATAGCATAACTTATTTTTATGACCACAAGGTTATAACATCATATAACATTGAAGTCAGAATATAAAAATGATAGCATTATAATTTCAGCCCTTCAACTATCAATGTGCAGCCTAAGAACTTAAATCTTCTTTGCGATTCACCCAATTCTACATTAAGATCCCCATAAGTACACATTCTACCATATATTTCTGTATACAAAATCTATGTCCATGCCTTCTTTAATCAGATGTTGTTATTGCTCATTCTTTTCATACCTGTTTAATATCACATTTTAGATGCTCATTTTCTTTCACAATTTAATTGAAATATCCTTATAACATTATAATTTTTGTGCCAAATCACACATGTCCAAACCATCTGTTACCTTACCTGGAAAATGTTTCTGTGATAAACTGCCTGTTGTGTGCATACATGCACCATAACTTTTATTTTATTCTGCTTGTTCACATTCCAACATCCTAATTTCTATTTCTGTTACATACTATTTTTAT
>JJRW01S0017830.1:45525-56065 GCA_001188405.1 Loxosceles reclusa
CTCGAGAAACTTCGTTTTTAATAAACATCGCATCTCTAGCATTTAAACCGTGCGATAGTTTCAACGTATTTCTAAAATATACATTACATAACTAAGTAGGGTCGTTCCTCTGTATTTTAGTAGAAACTTATTGCTTCTGAAATTTAATCGCTTCAGCTTCCTACTTTCCAAAGCATTTTAGAAATTGTTGAGAATTTGTTCTTCTCCGTGGCATTGGGAAATCAGGCAGAAGTATTGAAGCAGCGAAGGAGAAGAAAGAAACCGACAGAGAGAGAGAGACAGACAGACAGACAAGGAGAGGGAAAAAATAGGTTCCTAATGCGGGCAATAATCGAATTCCAATGGGATGAGGGATCGAGAATCAATCAGCTAATGAGTTGGAATAGCTTCTTCTGCAGTCGATCATTTGTTCATTTCGGAGATCGCGGTTTCCCAATAATAATTAGTTTGCACTCCCTCGCTCCGTCTTCTGAACGGACCATTGTGAATCCAATTCGAGAGAAGTTTTTCCTCTCAGATACGGAGCTTCAGTTTTCGGCACAGTTAGGAAATTTCAGCAAACTATAGAGTCACTAAGTCTCTAGAGCCTGTCGATATTGCACAAGTACAGAGTTTTTAGCATTCGAGGTAGCTCGCATTGAATTTATTTCGAACCACTGGCCTCCTGTCCTTTACCACTATGTGTGCTTAGCTATATATATACACTTCCCTTAAACCTTTGGTTCAAAGTATTAACTACTTTTGTTAAAATATCTGAATAAAGTACCGTACGGGAAAAGTAAAAAAAGAGGTTATAACCCATTTGAAGATAACTTGTGTGCAAGCGATAAGTTTGCAAATGCGAAATCCTCTCCATCATCAGCTGTTGAATATTCACTAAAGAAAGATATCAGCGTATTAAATGTTTTTTACACCTTTATGAATGGAACTATGTTCTTTATATTTCGTGCCTTAATTTTTAACTATTGTGAATTAAACAAACGGTGTGTATAATAGAAGTTCTGCGTCAGGCACTAAAAACGTTTAAAGGAGACGAAATAATGTGAAAATATAAATTGTCAGTGTAATGTATCCCCGCTTGAAACGGCTTAAGCTCGGTATGCTCGCAGTCTAACGGAATCTGAAGAGAGACGCATGATATTTCGCTTTGGAGTCTTAGGTATCTGCTGAAAAGTTGCCGCTTCATGGATATTACTTAAAGGGTATGCTCGTTTTGAAATCATGGCATGGTCAGCAAATGCAGTATCACGCTAAATAGATGCAAGTTCGCAATAATTGGTAAATTGAACGTTACTTGACGAGTGGCTCCGGAATAGAAGTACTGTTTGCTAATCAGATTGACCTGTCCTTTTTCCGACTCCGCTAGAGAGTAGTCGTTTAGCACATACAACCGGAAACCACCGAGTAAGTCCACTTTTTGTCAGTATCTTGGTTTTAGATGATACAGCGAAAATCACCTTTTCCCTGAGAGTTGCAATTGTACTAAAACACAGTCACTCCAGTTCGAGGGCAGAATATCATTTCATTGCGTTAAAATGACCGTGAGACGATTCCCCAAACATGATTAGAAAATTTGGTTCTCAGTGAAAAATAGCTAACGCTATTTACACGAAAGCATAGGAAAACATTGAATTTTGGCTAAATTTGCTGTTATGTTGCCTTACAAGTTAAAGCTTTGGAATTCAACTCATTTAGAGTTTTATTTAGGAGTCCATGAGTGAGATATTTTTGTCTTAGTTTAAACTACTATAAAATATATTCAAGACGAGTTCTAAAAGCTAACGGAATGGACTGAAGATTTTTAATTTCACCGTGCACCTAACATTGATCATGTGGCGTACCATGAGCATCCGCCGAGACTCACCACGTTTCTACTTTTAAATCTTCTTTGTTGTCCCTTGCCCTGTTACATGCTGGAATACGAAATGTCTTAAAGAAGAATTGGAAGAAAGAAAAGAGACTTTAATCGTGTCCATTTTGTGCTATTGCTAATCAAATTTATGCCCTTTGACATTAACAGCAATGTAGAAAACATCTTTGAAGAGACGAACTGGAGTGATCTCTCGAATGATGTAACTCACCCTAACAAACGAGCTAACGATGTGATCTATATTGACTTTCTTCGGGTAAATTTGTAATGTAGCCTACTGCGACCATTCACAGAGAAATGCTACCACCATTCCACTTTGAAATTCTATGTGCTTCTTGTCATCAGTTGCTTCTCGTGATGCCTTACAGTATAGATGAATTTGAATCCGTTTTAAATTTAGCAATATTGTCGGTGACTTGATATTCTTGGATATTAGCAGGCGTTTGTAGCTTTTCCATATAATTGTTTGCTTTAGCCATATGATATTTACATGTATGCGGACGTATTATTCATAATATTAATGTTTTGAAAAAAATGTTTTATGCCTATCGCACGTAAAGCCAGATGTATTTACATAAACGAAATTTAATTAAACTGCCCGGTTCATTATTAAATGATTTATTTCTTACTGAAGAAACATTGTCCAGGGTCAGTTCATTATGACACATAACACTTATTGCTTTCGCGAGAAGTATAGAGTGAGAGCAAAGTTTCAACAGTCCGCTACGGTCTTCAGTACTAAAATAGCTTCAACACCAGCATACAGTTTACCCCTAAAAATAGAGGAAAATGACAGATTATTTTTTCTGTATGTCATCATGAGGGCAGAAATAATGGTAGACTCACACGCTTTTATTGACTGGAAGTCCACTCACATTGACAGATTCCTGGAATTCCAGTCCAATCTTCCATAATGCGGACTTTGCAACGGCTAGAACTACGTCTACTTACAGCATCGAACAATTCATGAATAAAGGATATCGACGTACAAGCTCAACTCTCGGGAGGAATAACTATCCGAAGCGTTTCGTATATCGTAATCGCCAGAGCCCCAGCAACCAGAATATGGTTAATTAGTAAAATGGACGGCGGGGGTGTTCTTCGCGGTTTTCTTGATTTCTGACGCGGTCGGCCGTGGTGGGCTTTCGCCTGTTGCCGACTTTGATATTTGTATTTGTATTTGTATCTATTATCATGCCTTCTAATGTCGTGCCTAGCCCACTTCCATTTCGGTCTCTTTATGCCAGTGATTACATCGTAGATCTTGGTCTGTTGTCTCATCCAAGTATTTCCCACCCGACCCATCTTTCCATACTTATATATATATTACAGCTATATTCCTTCACTTGTTCGTTATGAACGACGCTAAGGTTCCTCTCCTACCGAATGTACCTATAGCATATAGATATCCCAGAACTTCTGATATTACCAGTGTAATTCAGTGGACAAAGGTCTTACCTCTAGAGTCAAAGTATATGGATTCGACTTCCTTTGCGGACAGAATCACCTTTATAGTGTATCTGCATCTTAGTTGTATCTGTAGTAGTATCTGTATGTAGTATCTGTGTCTCAGTTGAAAGGTGCTTTCAGTTTCTACTTAAAATTCAAATTTGATGATTTAATTTACCACTTACTGCATGTCTCACAGTTAGTTAAAATTAACGTACGACAGACATTGCAAAGAGAAAATCGAAACATTTGTTCATAATTTTCTTTTGTGAACATTTTCAGTAAACATAAAGTACATTTTGTATAGTTTAATTCTTTTCCGATGAGGTCTATCATATAAAAGATAACAAATTTAACAAGCAAAACATGCAGCAGCAATATTAAGTAGATTTCACATAAAAAACATACGCAAGTCATGTTTTCACCATTAATAATTCTAGTTGCAGTACGGTGTTTCTAACATTGGCAACAAATCGGTCTTTATTCATGACTGCTAGTATTTCGAATTTAGTTTATTTCCTTACCGAATGTTTACCGCAAAAATAATTCTTTTTCCTAACATCTACTTTCTGTCCTTCACTCGAATGGACTAACGCACGTTTCCGGGCAAAGCCATCCTTAAAAGAAAGTGGGAATCCTTTCGAGGCGATCTGCTGACGCAGCAGCCCTCTTGTCCTTCTGATATATATCAGATAGAGGTTGTTGAGAAAAGAGGAACCCTAGTAAATATTGAAAAATAAGGACCATGTTTCATAAAGAAAATCTCTTGCTCATAGCACTTGAAAAAACACGCAATAAACTTGCGTTATCAAAATTTTCTCTGCAATTTACTTCTAAGGCATGAAAGAAAATATAGTAGTGAAGCAACAGAGCTTAAACTTTTTTAATTAACAATATCTTGGATAGACATTGCGTAAGAAAAGTAGGCGCTTTATTATTTGCGTTCGAAGCGATGAGCACTAAATTTATAAGGTTTATTTATCAGAGGCTATATGCCCTATGTATTGGCTATGTTAGTAATTACAACGGTGTGACAAGTATTTGATTCTTCGAAGTACATGCTTGCACCGAAATGAAAAGCAATCTCGCGTTAAACGTTGGCTCACAATTTAGTGAACGTTCTATTTATCCAAAGTATTTTCTCATTTGTCAAGACAAGTTTCCTTTTCTCTTTTCGTTCCCTTTCATTGCTGCTGTGGAATGAAGAAGGCGGTTCGAGCGAAAGTTGCAAAGTTAAATAAAAGTTAATTAGTTGAACTCGGGTGGAAGAACTTAGTCATTTTTCTAAACGTAGCGAAATGCAATGGCTCTCAAGTACAGGCGGAAAGGAAAAGTCCTTAGTTGCTTGTTGAAGCATTCATTTTTCTTTTCTTTTGAGGACGAGTGGAGAGCGAGGGAATGCCTTTAGGCTTTCTGTTCACATTCCGAAATAGAAGCTCGCTTAGAACTTCCAGCAAAGTAATATTCTTAACAAATTTCTAAGACTGCCTGCTCTTGCGAAATCGAAAAGTTCTCCATTTAACGCTCTAGATGTTGTGGTCACAATTGTCACGAGACACACTCTCTGTATTTCAAAGAAAATACTATTCATTGTATAAGGAATATAAATATTCTAAAAGGAAATGTTTGCAAATCGCGTAAGAAAACCCCTACACAACCACCGAAACTACGCACAAACGTGGTTATGTCTTCACCACACGTAAGACATTTAAGACGTTTCTGGAACTCGTTAACTCGAGTGTTGTAAAGGTGAAACAGCAGAAAGAGCAAAATAATAAATGATGGTACTCCTAATTTCGAATTTCTTTCTTCGTTGGTACCTGAATGCGGAGCATAACCAAATATGTATATACACTGATGTGTCAAAAATGTTAAAGCCACATGCAATGTATGTCTGTTCTTGCGCTCGCGGTCAGCGTGTCACGAACACGATAGGGATATATATAACTTAGTTCGGAGTCAGTATTGCCTTTCGCACAAGCAAGGGTAAACGGGAGTTTTATAAATTTGATCAAAGATGAGGCTCTTATAGCATAACGGTTGGATAAGAGCGTCTTTGAAACAGCGAGGCCTAACGTATTGTAGCTTGTACATCCCTAAGACATGGACTAACCACGCCCCATTGATGCCAGAGGTCAGCACACGAGTACTCATCTGGAGTCTGCAGTACCAGAATTATTATCCGTAATTGTAATCTAGTTGATGGGACCAACATAACCGTCAACGCAATTTATTGTACATCTTCGAATGTGAGTATCAGCATCAGTATATCCATTTATATACCATGCTCACAAACATTCATCGCCATAAATACCTGCGAATCATCAGCTTTGGATTATCGCTGACTGGAAAAGGGCCGCATGGTCAAACAAGACCCGAATTACAATGTGGATGGACGCGTTAGCGTATGACGTTTAACTGATGATACCTTGGCCCCTGAGTGTAGTGTAGGATGCACTACAGAGACTTTAATTGCCTCAGTATTTTCTTGAAGACAACTTTGAACTAGTATCCCTGTAGTACAAATTCTAATAATTCACTCTTACCTGAATATCGTTACTGACCAAATGCACCTCTTTATGGCAACTGTATTACCAGGAAACATTGGTCCTTTTTAAAGACGACAACGCACCATGCGACTTTGCCAAATGTTCAGGAATGATACCAACAACATGACACAAGGAAGTTACTTCTATATCGTTGCTCTCAATAGCGTTATACATAAATCCTATCTTAGTTTTTCATGTTTTGTGCTTACGAACTACATCAGCAGAATTTCGTAATTTGTCCGTGAGTACAAGAGCAGACGTTAATAGATGGCGCTTCTTTCACGGTGGTGAGAAAGTAGTTTCAGAGGTAACTGGTTTTCGGAATAATTTAATCCAAAGTGAAGGAAAAATGGAACTGCGGATGAATCGTTCACCTGATATTTCAAGTTTCAAAGTAACAAAGAACGTATATTTTTAGTGACATTAGCTTCAGAATAAAGGAAAGAAAAAGAAAAATTCTTGATTCATTTATTATGGCATCATAATCACAGTTTATATGATATTATTCTAGCGCTTTTGAGAGTGTCCTTTTTAGTCTGCGGATAGAATGAAAACCAGGGACTTTGGACAGACTTCCGTGTTCTCCCCGCCGCTGAATTTGTGGTTGAAATAAAACAATTTGCAGCTACTAAGCATGACTGAGTGTACGAGGCACAGACAGCCTCGCAATGACTCAAAGATCGCGACACGAATACGAATATCTCTTTCTTGAGGGATAGAGGTTGTTTTGGGCAAAAAGACGCTATCTGTCTCGAGATGAGTCGACAGCAAACATAGATGGCACTTCGGCCACGTCGAAATTCAGAGAGCCGACTGATACAGAATCTCCGATAGTTGCTGAAATGGATGGGGGTGAAACGTCCATTGTAGTTTTCTACTCTGTTACGAACATCGAATGCTTGATGAAAAGAAATAAATATGTATGCATATATTGTAATGCCCACCCACAACAGAGTTTAAAATAAGCGCAGAAATCCTCTGTCGGCGTAGCTTAACTGGTTAAAGCGGCTCCTCCGGAGGTGAACGTTCCGGGTTCGATTCCCGGCGTCGACAATGAAGTAAAGATTTTCTTTACAATATGGAAAGAAAGTTGCGCGAAGTTCCACGAGTTGGGGGGTAGATCCGGTATACGATTAACATTCTGTTTGATCTCAATTAAAAGGGCTCGTTACCCACTTCCTCATAAGTTCTTTCATCACGAAACACGAGCTGCTTTAATCTTTAACTTTTCAGCACAGAAACACGAGCGAAAAGAGTATTATCGACGCTTCTCGCGTATTCATTATTTGTCCTCGACGACAAGACGCTCTGAAGAAATGTTTGTCGGCAGTGCAGGCATAAGTAACATAAAGGCCCCATTACACAGAAACAAGCCCTTTCATAAGATATCTCCTCTGCTTTAGAATAGCATGCTGACGGCATATATGGCGAGAAAGAAAAGTGAAAGGAGAAAAAATATCAATCGTGTTTGTCTCTATTTATGTCAGTATTCGGTTATTTTTATAGAGATTTTTCATTATTGCAGTCTTTTAAGGGTTTTGGTATTGCATCAATACTTAGTAAATGCTTACCCTAGAATTAACACCTGACTAGCAAAACGCCCTCTGTATTTCATTGAACTGTGCATTTTTCTTTTATTTTCACAGCCAAAATGCTAGCGCATGGCGTGGCTAATGAAGTAGATTATTGTATAAAGCTGGTCCTAGGGCTTCGGGTAGGATTCGGAAATAGGCTAGCTTCGAGATGCCCTCTGATATCTCGTCTGCGGCCTGCTATTATACATTTTGAGTTCGGTTAGGCTCTTCTTCAATGCATAGCTTTACCTTAAGCCTTTATGCCTGCTGGGTGCTTTTAGCCAGTCAGGAGGATGGCACTTAATAAGGACGACAGTCCAGTCCGGTGAAGTCACCCTTCGGCTAACTGACAATAAAACTGGATTCTAATGTGCCATTGGAACTGGATATCGCGCGTAGTCTCACAGCAGTGGCTTAGTGGGAGCCAGGGATCCCCTAGGACGTCTTTCCTTAAGGACCTAATCGCTACATGTCATAAAAAGTTTTTTAAGAAAAGAGGGAAGTTTCATAAGTACTCACTTGCCAGGCACAACACTAGGTAAATTGTTTGTTTCTTATGTACGTTGCAAGGGGTTTCCCTCTTTTCCCGGTTAACTCAGCATAAGAGGGGAGAAGAACCTGCATCTAAAGTTTCGCTTTGCACATTGGTGCATCCAAGAATAGTTTTCCACCAAGTTTAAGGCTTGAAGTCTTAGTGGATCGCTTGAAACTCATTATACATTTCACTCCGAAAAAAAAAAGAATATTTAAATCCAGAAAAACATCCTGTTGTACGAGACAAGAACTTTACGAAATTTCACTTAACTAAGATAGGATACACGAGAATTTATGAAACAAACTAAGTTTTTATTTAAGGTCTAATACACTTTTCAGACGACTTGTGTTAATACAAAAAAATCAACAAAATGTCAAGAAATTGAACATTTGATAATAGAAAAGTGCACAATATTACATATACATCGAAACAAATCAAACAACAGACGTAATTTCCTGTAAAGTAATTTCGATAATCAGAGTATTTTAAGAAAAATCTGAATTTTTTTTTACTAATGACTAAGATTTTTAATTTTTTGTTTTTAAATTCCTGTATTTGTAAAATACTTCAATTTACATCAACTTAGGGACAAAATTGGCTTAGAAAAACTAAGTAAACTTACGTAACAAGGTTTCTGGCGAATACGATTAGATACAAGTTGATTTCAGAACTAGCGCTTTCACAACAACCAAAATACCCCCCTTCATCTTACGCTACTAACGTCAAAATCAGGTTCAAAAGTTAACCGTCAAGTAACTCTTACGATTTCCTACGTTGTTTTTTTTTTCACCTAATTTTTGACTTTTTGTAATTTTGTTTCCCCTAACTCTGTTTTTTTCTTGCTATAGAGGCGGATTACGGTTAGTTTTTTTCTGTTTGCTTGTTTGATGTTAATTAGGGGTGAGACAGCTTAGTAAGATGGTTACACCGTATACTGTGGGAAGTAATATAACCGTTATATCTCAATATTTGTATTATACCATTTTTAATTTATAGATCAAAATAATAATAATCAAATTTATAGATCAAAATAATCGCATTCATTTAACATTCACAGATTTTATTATGCATGTTGTTCACATATAGGATTAGATATCTTTGATCCTATGGAAAGTTGTCATTACAAGAATCAATTACGTGTATCTGTAACAGCATGTGTTTCAAGCATTCATGATGAATTAAATCAGGCTGAATTCGGGAGATAACAATATATAATTTCATGTTATAAATGTGAAAATCAGTAAAAATGTAAAAAAAATCATGTAAAAATTCATGTAAATTCATGTAAAATTCATGTAAATTCATGGAAAAAATGTGAAAAAATCATTACGGTGTTCCTGTTGTGTGTGTGTGTTCATCATTTTCTCTCAAATAAACAATAATCACAGCGTTGTCATTAATACTTTGTTTGTAAAACATTCGTTCATGAATACTTTAACGTTCTTGCATTAATAAAATGGAAATAGTAAAAGAGAATTCAAAATAGTAAATCGTTAAGCGTATTCAAGTATTTTCTTAGAATTGCTCAGAGTAGAGATTTAGACTAGCTCGAATGAGCAAGGGTGTAAAACGTAAGTGTCGTAGAACAAATTCGGTACAAAGAAGCACCGTGGGTAATTGGATCCGAAACTGATCTCTAGAATAGGAGAATGGTTGTGCAGAATGCAAGGTTCAATTGGCATACCAGCGATAGACAGAGCTTTCAGTGGAAAAATCTTACCATCGGATGTGTTTCTTGATTGCTTACGGCTCTCATTCGCCTCCTTCGGAATCGCTCTGAGGGAAGGCGTCCGGCAGTCTCCTACGGCGATAAAGCTTGTCATGATGCTGGCGGTTGAAGTGAGGCCTGCTGCTGCTGCTGACCAGTAGTAGAATCGCGACCGGCTGGGCATTTCTTTCTCTTTCATTCCGTTTTTGTAATGCTACGACCGGGAAAGGAAAAGAAAGCAAAAGAAGCAAACAAAGGTGTAAAGTGACACATTCGCATGAAGGGGAACTTCCCAAATTCATCTTCCTCAAAAACACAATTTTGATTAAGAAAAGAGTCATTGTAGATCTGTTTTTTTTTTTTTTTTTTTTCACGCTTATTCGAATGATAATTTACAAATTTTTCCAAACTAAGTGGAAGCTGCTAAAATCAGAATGAAAATTTATCCGAAACAAAGGAGTTGAGATAAACACTATCAGCATTTATACTGCAATAAGCTGCACAAGATCAACTTGAAGTACAAATTATACATTCTAATTCTGAATACAGATTGTAGTTTCAGGAAATACTAAAGTGACTGACTAGGTAGGTTCATTTGATCATAAATTTCAAATAAAACTCACTTTGTTCTGTTTCTCCTTCTCAAAAATACAACGCGTGTCTCACATTTTATCAGCTTGGACACATTTTGAACAGAATATGATCTGATGTATTGATAATTTGAGAAACACAAATTGCGTGACAACACCTTAGTTGCTTTACATTATTTTACATTATTATTTAACCTCACTAGACTCTTGCGTGTACTTTGCAAACAGGGCAAGGAAACTTTATGATACCTCCCATATTTGAAGT
>JJRW01S0017850.1:19239-29316 GCA_001188405.1 Loxosceles reclusa
CTCAAGTTAAATACCGCGGGAATGAAAGAAAATAATGGTAATAGTAATAATAATAAAAAGGAAAACAAAAACCAGTAACGGGAAAGTGATTGACACAGGAATGGGATTGACACAGGAATGTGTTGAAAGTTTAAACATGGTGGGGGGAGTGTGTGTGTGTGAAAAGAGACCAGCTGCGGGGGGGTGTGACAAGAGACCACTCTATCACTTAGTTGGTGGGGGTAATTGTTTCTGGTCGGCAACTAAATAGTGGCAGGAGATGTGGAGTCAAGGCACAGGTGGTCATAACTATGTCAGACACTAGAGATCGGTATGCAGATTGCCACAAATGGGAACAGCTTTTTATCAGAGTACAGGGTGATGGCTTCTGCTTTCCATTAAGTCGTTAAACTTTGAAAGGGGGCAATTTGAGAAAAGGAAGCTATAGCCAAGAGGAAGGGGAGACCGAGTAAGGGATAATAAATTGCCTAGATACTCTTCGGCATATGTTAATTGGTAAAGCGGTCGCTCCGCAGCTGACAGATACGTGGTCCGTGTCCCGGATTCAGCAAAAGGTATTTGTTACAATTGGTGGCCAAACTCATGAACCAACACTTGTGGTCCTAGACCTTTGCCGTTGGGGCACACACTCGTGGTCAGGGCATCCCTTCTGTCTCTTTCCCAACATCGAGTGGGATGTGACATTCCGCCCCACCAAATATTTAGATGAAACGTTGCATAGATAGTCGTCGGCGTAGCTTAATTGGTAAAGTGGTTTCTCTGAAGCTTACTTTTCATGTTAAACTTGAGGAGCAGTTTTGCATGCCCTTCCAACTATTCATAAATTTTGATAATGCTTACCTTCTCACAAGTTACTCACTTCGCGTTGCATTGCTATTCCTATAAGAAAACAAAAGTGCAGCAAAAATCTGAGGCGGGAATCAGCACTCCTATTATTATTTGTTCTTGGATTTTCGCTTTCGCGGACACGAACTGAAATTGAAATTTATTAAATTTATCCCTGGGTCAAATGTCAAATATTTACACTCTTGGCGTGATATTGAAAGACATTGCCAGGTAGGGTGTACGGTTTGGTTTTGTTGGTTTTATCCATTATAAAAAGCAATATCACAGATTTTGGAGCAGTACCAATTCAATTATTAATATAATTCATTTCATATTGGTATTTTCTTTCAGAATCAATTTGACTTGAATTTTCTTGTTTTGATTTATGTTATAATGATCTTTACCAGAGTAGGGAAATACGCGTCTCTAAAACTTCCTACTTAGCCTCTTTAAGCTATTCTAAAAGAGCATCTTAAAACTACACTTGGGGAGAATATATTCGAATAAATTAATACCTTTGTTCGCTCTTTCTTTCTTGGAAAATAGGGGATCTGCATAAGGGTATGGTTTCAGTCACATACGAATATATCAATACATTTGCTTCTAATTATTATAAGATGGATGAATATTCTCTTGAACTCTGTCTCCTTTTTCGTAGTCTTTCCCTGACTTCTCACATTTTATGCTCTATTAGGTTAACGAGCAATCAAAAGTGCATTAAGGGATGTGCCTGATTACCCGAAGACTTGTCCTTCAAGACGGGCATTGGAGTACTAAAAGTTGCCCACTTATCTTCTTAGGAAGTGCTAAATAGATAGGCAGTTTTCTCTCAAATTACCACTGCCACAAGCTTTTCCCCCGCTTCTTGAAATATATTTAACGGCAGCAATGAGTGTTAGAAGTTACAATTTGTAAATCCCATTACAAGAGACGTTTACCTTCATTGAATTGTACGATGCGTTCTACAACCATTGCATTTTAATATTACATTAATCAACTACAGTTTCTCAAGAAATGATTATCACCGCTACATATTTCACATATTCCAGTAATATATATTGCAGATTTTATATAATTATACTAAGTTAATATCTTGACTAATGAAATTCTTGTTTATAGCTTTAATAGGATTCGTTTGTTTCAAATGCACTTTGCTTCTAATAGTCATACTCATACTTCTTCAGCAAATTTTCATGTAATGAAACCGTAGCCATGAGCTTAGTGAGCTTCTCTTTAAAGAATTTACGTTTGATCACCTCGGTTTTATAGCGATACCTGTGATAAAATGCTGTACGCTGAAGCATGAGTTGGATATCCTGTGGGCTTGGGCCTCTGTACACTTTGTCGAATATCGCACACATGTATCATTATACGGTTTATATATGGGCATGTTCCTTCACATATTCAGTCAAGATATTCTTTCCCTAGCAAGAAGGCAAAAAACTGCCAATGTAGAAACTGCTCCAATGGCGTTCAAACAATTACTTTGTGTTTGACAAAACTGAGGAGATTAGTCGGATAATTTCTATGTGTTTTCTGTGTGATATGAAGGACGACTACACTGTGCACTGACATGAAGAGAAAATTAGTTGCAACGTGATATAAGAGAAAATAAGTTGCAAAGTTGCATATAAGGCACAGTTAAATATATTGTATTCCTCACCAATGTTTCCCCAAGCATTTGGCTTGGCTTCTTCAGTAGAAGCCAATCTTATTTTCTCTTCATGTTTTCTATCTGTTTCAAAATTTCAAGTTAGAAACATTTTAATTTCACCTTTCGTCTAATTAGAAAATCGAAAATTACTTATCTTTGCGTAGAATTCCGTTTAATTTCGACTTAGAACTTTCGTGAGTGCAACTTTTCCACAATTTACACAGAACCTTTCTTTTTATATAACTTCACATTCAAACACTGGCACCGATTCTAGGGCTTAACGACACAACGGCAACACCGTGAATTTTACACCAGTCTCTTCTCGCAATCGAAGAGTGAGAGATAGAGAGAGAGACTTCTTCGTTTCATTTTATTTTCTTTACGACAAATCATGTGTTTTGACGTGGCGCCCAAACTGGGTTATTGGGTCTTTTGTTTTGCAGACACGTACTGAATGTTAACCCAATGACTCGGGTTTTGTTAATGTGCTAAAGAGAAGTGTTGACGTCGTTACACAGTGAAATTTTACAAATCACGTAGAACCATTTTCAACTTCGTCTGAAATTGACATTTTAAAAGGCGACAAATGTTTAGTGCTTAAATTGCACTTCTATAAAATGCTGTAAACCTCGTTCATGAGTTTCACCAGCCGCTTTTCATAAGAAGAGAGAGCTGTTTTTGCGAGTCCTTTCTTTTAGCAGAGCCCTGTGACATGTTTGAAATATGGCTCGGGCGTTGTAAATGTGTTAAAGGGAAGGAACGGATTTCGAGTCTTTAAAATATTGGCAGCAACGAGGAAACGAAAAATGAAACAACAGACTGTATTTACGATCAAAGAACTATTTTTGGTAACACTGCGGTAGGCGATTCTGTGTTCGTTGCTGAGCGTTCTTTTTAAGGCAGGTGACGTGTCACCTACAGTCATGAAGTTCAGTGATTCTGAGTTAAGAAATAAAATGCGTTGCTCGATAAAATTGTATCATCGTTTGTGCACAACATTTCCAGAAACAGTAGATGTGATGCAGCAATCATATAAAGAGATGTTTAGTGGGTCGATGATATTTAGATGGTTTATTAAATTCAAAGAAGGACGTTTATCAGTGAAACTGCCAAGTAGGCTTGGTCGACGCGGACAGGTTATTACTACATATACGTAAACACTGTCTGGATAATACTACATGAAATTGGGCAAATGCCATGTGCAGAAATAGTGGCGGGGAAATGATATTTCAGAACCTTCAATATTTCCTATTGTTCTTGAGCATTTAATGCTCATCTGAGTTTATAACAGATGGGTCCCTCGATCATCTGACGGCCGACAAAATGTCAGCCTGAGTTCAACAGTGTCACGCATGGAAACAGATGATTGGAAAGGATAAACATTTCATAAAGACACTAATCACGGGCCCACCACATTGATCCTCAAACAAAATCTGAAACTAGGTTTTGAAAAAAAAAGCTGACTCTCCTTTTCGAAAATAAAAAACTCCGCCAAGCCAAACCAGCTGGAATGTAATGATGATATACATTTTTTTCTTTTATATATGTAAGGGTGTATCAAAAGAAAATGGAACTGTAGCCACGGAATAACATGGTATTACTTATTATTAAATGTAATCACGAAGCTTTCACAAGCACATGTCCCACTGTTGCACCGAGCGGTGAACACCTCGTTCGTAGAAAACAGTTTGGCTGAGATTGAAACCAGTGTCGAGCAGTGTCCAGACCTCGTCGTCCGAATGAAAGCGTCGACCCCGCAATGCTTTTTTTAGCGGAAGAAAGATGTGAAAGTCACATAGAGAAAGGTCGAGGCTGTTTGGTGGTGCATTTCTCTGCTCGGGGCATGTTCTGCGTGCGAGTGGCCGTATGTGGCTTTGCATGGTCGTTAAGCAAAAGCACTCCAGAGGCCAACATACCTCGCTACTTGGCCTTGATTGCTGCACGCAAACGGTCCAGGTTATTGCAGCACTGATCGGCGTTGATCGTTTGACCTTGGGCCAAGAACTCGAAGAGAAGCAGGCCTTTCCATATCGAAAAAAAGAGAAAAGAAAAGAAACACCAGCACGATTTTTCCCCTACACTGCATCATCCAGGACTTCTTTGGCGTTGGGGAGTTGGCGTTGTTTCCACTGTTGGCTTTGTCGTTTGCTTTGTGGTTGGTAGTGATGGTACCACGATTCATCACCTGTCACAATTCTGTCCAAGAAATTGTCCTCAGCACGATATCGGAGAAGATGCTGCAAGAAGAATCCCATGCGAAGGTACCTCTGATTGTCGGTGAGATTGTGTGGCCCCCACTGTGCACTCCGTTTCCTGTAATCCAGTTTCTCCGTAATAATGGCACGAACAGAACCGAAACTCACACTCACCTCCTCGCTGATGTTCTTTATTGTGCGCCGCCAGTTTGCGGGGTTTGACCAGATAGCGGATCATCTGTCACAGATTCCCGTCCCTCGCGAAAACGCTTGTATCAGTCCTACACACGAGTCAGTGACAGGGAGTGTTCTCCGTACACTGTTTTCATTTGCCGATGCACTTCACAAACTCCAAAACCTTCTGCAGCTAAAGAACGAATAACACTACGTTGCTTTTCGCTCATCTCAAACATAACGCAGACTGATTATCTGGTGGACGACTCTCTTGGCCGGCCGCCAGCTCATTCCACGTGATTGCGCGCGCTTAACAAGGTACGAGTCGATTCCTCAATAAGGTGTCGCCTCTGTCACCTCACGCTCTCCACCTACACACAGTTTTGTTACACTCACATACACATACACCGAATTCTGACCACTGTTCCGTTTTCATTTGAACCACCCTTATACATGTCATGAAAGAGTGGTCTATATTAGCAGGTCATTCCACCAAAAACAGCGGCGATGTTAAGTATTATGTTTCAGTTGTACAGCGCTTACGACAACACATACTGAAAAAGGGGAATGAGCTTTTTTGTTGGCAAATAGAAACTACACCAAGATAACGCTAGCCGGCACTTTGCTGCTGTGTCAGCGATAACAATAAGAAGAGATAACTATAACAATACAATAACAATAAGAAAACTATGTCATAGACTGCTTAGAGTCCAGAGCTCGCACAAAGTAATTTCTGTTTGTCTCCAAGGTTGAAGGAGATACTCCGTGGAATAAAAGTTTATAGAGATGATGATCTTGTTTCAGTTGGGCAGGATTGACTAAAACAGCTTTTACAAAATTACTTCTCTCATGCTTCGAAAAGAGGATTGAACGCTGTGACAGGTACACATCCTCTGACGGAAGATACGTTTGAAGACGAACACCAAATGTTCCCATGTACGTATATTTTTTATCATTTTACTCTCAGTTTTTATAAGTCGCCCTTGTATCAAACCCTGTTATAAATAATTAATAAATTAAAGAATCGCTCATGTAATACAAGATTGTTCGGGAGTAGCTTCGCGTTGTCTCCGGCCCTGAACTTTGGAACATTTTATTGTAATATTCAGATAAAATGGAGTATGAACTCTTTGGATAACTGCCATTATATATTTCGGAAGTCCAAGTAAATTTGCAAATTACCATCGCAAGTTCAACGCTGTCGCTGCAAAATTGTGTATTTGTTGTCATGATAGGAGGTAGTTTGCCGGATTTCACTGAAAATGAAATGGCGTGGTGATATTCTTGTTGATATTATTGTCCGAAAAATTATTTATCTTATAACACGGTTATCAATACATAAATACATGGACGTAAATTGTTAGCTATCTCGGTACTCCTTTTTTTATGATTTTAACATGATCTTGTTGTAAAATATATACAAACATACATGTAACGAAATTCAAATCAACGTTATAAAAATAAAACATTTTCTAAAACATTGTTTACCTGCTGAAATGTATCTACCACTTCAAATCGTTACAAATAATTTGAACAGCTGACATTCGTAAAGTATTTAGTTCCTCATCCCTTCACACGTTATACAGAGTGAGTCTAAATTGTTTTTATAAATAAGAGGGGCTATAGAACCGATCCAGACCAGAAATAATGACCATGGAACATAGGGTACCATTTTACTTTGTGAAGCAGAAAGGAGTAAAATTGGAATTTCAACATGAACTGACAACAGTGTTGGAAAAGGGAATGATCGATACCAAAAGTTACACAATCTGATTTATTGATCAGAGAAAAACACACAGCAAGTGCTCAAAGTGGCGCCCACGCATGCCGTTGCACCGTTCAATCCCGCGAAGGAAAGACTGGGGCACCCTCCCCGAAGATTCCGAGTGTTGTTTTAATTTTGTCTGCGGCCACAACGATTCTTGCTACTACATCTTCATCCGAGTCCACAGGTGTCTCGGACAATAAAAATTTCACGTCCCCCCCCCCGGAAGAAATAGTCCAGTTGGTTGAGGTCCGGTGAGTGAGGAGGCTAAGCCACAGATCCGCTACATGCGATTCATCCTGCGGGATATGTGATAGATATTCAACCAGTGCCGGACCGTGCGAGAAAAGTGTACTGGGTCTCCATCGTGCATAAAACACACGTCTCTCTGGGTGTCGAGCGGAACAGCCTGCAATAAATGGGGAAGAACTTATTTCAAGACGATACGGTATGCTGCGCCCGTCAAACGATCTGGCAAGCGTAGCTGTTGTGCCATTTTTAAAGGACAACGTGTGATCTGATTGGCTGTCTAAGGACCCTTCTGTGCTGCTTTTTCTCACTGTACATTTGCATACTTAACGACGTCATATGCAATGACTTCTTCATGCTCGACGCGTTTCCACTTTACTCTTTTCTGCCTGGCAGAGTGGAATGCAACCCTATGTTCTATAATCACTATTGCTCGCCTGGAAGGGTACCTTCTTATTTTGTAAAAATAAGTTAGATTCACCCCGTAGAAACCTCAATTAGATCTCGCCACTCTATTACTATTATCGCGACTCCGTCTCTCAAGATAGAAAGTACCGTGTGCGGCAAAATTTAGCTGATTCATTCCTATTTCAAAGCCTTTGTGGTTTTAACTATTGGTACTATCGCACGCAACACAGAAAAATTGCTTTTACTTTGGCAAAGGATACATGAAATATGAACATAATAATAATAATATGGGCATAAAATATGAACGTATGGTATATACCTACACGATGTCTCAAAACTCTACGTACAAACTTTGGGAGTAGGTAGAGATCATCGATACCAACGATATTCACAACGGAAAGCATGGGCATGAAACGCAAGCGATAAAGAAACAAAAGACACAGCAAGAGCACTATAAAAATACAGTATCAAGCTCTTTATTAGGAAAAAACTAAACATTGCAACAAATGACAGACACAAAATAAGTTTACTCAAGAGGTATTCGAAATTCCGACCATTTTCAGTGAGACGATTCTTGCCACGAGGTCAAAAACAGTTGTCCTTTCGTGCACCATGGCCTTCAAAGTCCCTCAGAAAAATAAATCGATGCTAGAACGTGGGGGCTATTCGGCGGGTACACCACGCCAAATCCATCGATCCTCGAAGGTCGGTCCAAATACTCATGTACAGGGATTATGAGCTGGAGCCCTTTCGTGTTGGAACGGCATCCGCGTCAGAACCACACGGTATCCTGCAACCTAAGCTTGAAGGATCTGTTTCCACGCAGGTTCTAATGTAAACGGGAAAACGTTTGGCGATGTGGTACACGTCTGGTTGGGTGCATTTCCCCATACATTCTTATAGCGGCTCGTCCATTACGGTCAGTTAAATCATACACAAAGTGCATTTCTTCCAGCGTAGCATTCGTGAAACGATGCACATTCACTGTTCGAAGTAAAAAACTTGAATGAGGAGGACCAAGGTGTTGATATGGAGGGCTGGCGTTCAACGCCAACTTCTTATGTTCACGCGCAGGACCATGCTTTTCTATGTGAATATGGTTCATATCGATGTTCATTGCCTCACTTCGTATATTCTATACGGCATTTTGAGGCACCTTGTGTATTTATAATTATTTTAGTCGGAAAGAAAAAAGATCCTGTCAATTGAGAGACAAAGGTATAAGATAGTTTAAACAACATATTGCGTTGAAATACCAAATAAATAACGGATTTGTTTCATTTACGCACATGAACATTAGCCGGTGTTTATTATAAATGCTGGGTTTCTGAAAAGGCCTATATGTATTGAAACATTGAATAATAAAGTACAGAAATTTGCGTTGAAAATGCATTAATAAGCATCCTATTTTGATTGCAAGTTCTAGTTTTATTGTAAGCTTTAGCAACGTTTTGTTGTTGAGGATGACATTTATATGGCCGTGTGCACGTTCTATTCAGGATGTCGTGTCACGACCGCGTATATTCTGCAAAGCGTGATTCCTTGCTTGGAGTGCCCAAAAATTACCAAAGAGAGAAATAAACCTCTACAAACCACAGTTTCCGTGAAAAATTCGCAATAAACATTTTCTCAGAGTGTCACAGTGAGCCCACCCACAAAAGAATTCAAAATAAGCACAGAAATTCTCTGTCGGCGTAGCTTAGCCGGTTAAAGCGGCTCTCCGGAGTAGAACGTTCCGGCGTCGACAACCAGCAAAGATATTCTTTACAAGAGACATACCCTTAGTGGAAACACCTAGCCTATGGTTGCAACATGATGGAGCGTCAGCGCATTTAGGCTCTCCTGTATGTGATTTGTTATTAATGCAATAATCATGCCATTGGTTTGGACGTGGGGATCCGGTTTCACGGTCAGCATGCTCGCCAGATATAATACCTTTGCATTTCTTCTTATGGGTCCATTTGAAGTTATTGGTCTATCGATCCTGAGCTACTAAAACAAGTAACTTTGTTGCTGCGTGGAAATTTGTAGACAACAGGCTAACCGATCGTGTGCAGTAAGCCATTCCACAAAGGGTGCATGCATGCATGCTTCAAAATGCAAGGTGGACATTTTGCACATCTTCGTTTTTAAACATATGCAAGTTCTGGTTTTCATGTTTCCAGTAAAACTATTTTTCCAGACCACAGGATATGGCGTCATATTCATCTCTTCGCGCTTTTCTTCGAAACAATGGTTCGTGTAGTTCTCTGATCATTTCTTATGTGGTGTAAGCGACAGATCTCTCTGTGCGGAGTTTATGCGGTCTTGACGGGACACCATATATATATTTCCACACCATGTTAACAATTGCTTTATTGCTTTTCGTAAGAAATTATGACAAGTCCCCAAAGGATGCCATGGACTTGATAAACATTTAGTTTTTCTTCTACACATGTTTCGCGCGTTACCTTTAAAGTTATTGCGTCATTAAACTTGAATTACCAACCAACATGGAGCGATGATTGACGTCGGCAAAGCATATATGCCTCAGTGATAGGTGGGAAGAAAGAAAGAAACCTCAAATTGGTCAATTGGACATAATAACTTGATGGAATTTTAGGTTCCAAAATGAGGTTGTTGTAACACTTCAGCTATAGAATTGAGTAGTGCAATAAAGTGAAAAAATTAACTTTGTAATTAACAAAGTTTTGTCTAAAATGAAAACCGATTGCTACATCCATTGACTTGTCCGTACTGGGTTAAACTACGTACATCCTTTTTGATTTTGCATTTTAGGACAAGAGCGTCAGTTATTTGAATATACT
>JJRW01S0017919.1:32603-44510 GCA_001188405.1 Loxosceles reclusa
CTCGAAATCAATTCGAGCCGCAGACGCAATATATTCTGACACCGAAGGTGTTCAGACCTGTTCCACTTTTAATATAGTATCCGGGTCTCATACTCGTAACCCTGAGACAGCCGGGATGTGTAACAAAGAGTATTATACAGTATAAGAAAAAAAAATTTAGGGAGTTTGTATCTCAATAGCGAACTTGTCTTCATCCAATTATAATTTGCAGCGATGCATAAAGGCTGCGATGCATAAAGGCAGCGATGCATAAAGGCTGCATAAAGCGATGCATAAAGCGATGCATAACTGCAGCATAAAGGAAAACTGTGTACTAAATTACAGCATATGTAAATTTAGAAATACAAGTGAATTTGCAAATTATTTAAATTTCAGTGTTTTTAATTGGTTGTATTTATTCCATATTTGTCAGTGTATTTTCTTATTTGAGTAAACCAGTTCGTATACCTAAATTCGACCTATCGTCCTAACTTAAGTTTGCGTTATTTTTGTTTCTCTTCTGCCATTCTGATAAATTTATTGTGTAAAAATCATTTAACCCTCAGTAAATTGTAACAATGTGCATATGATATGATATAATGCATAAATTATTAAAATCGCAAAACTTTAAGGCAAAAAGAACATGCTCAATTTACTACTTGGTGTACAGTGCAAATGCATTTCTGGATGTTCGTACTCGAAACGACGAATCAATATTTTTGACTCCCCGTTTTCACCACACCTTGTAGATTGGCAGCTGATCACCAAAAATTTTTCAACTTGGTACTTTTAAATTTAAACTGCAGGCTCGACACCCACCCATGCTGTGTTGGTTGGCTCTGTGTGTGTGTTTCGACGATTCGACACTTCAACAATTTTCACTACTTGCTCTTTTAAGTATGTATTGCCTTGTAACAAACGTCCTTTTGCTGACGCCAGGTGTAAAGAAAATCTTTACTTAATGTCGACTCCGGGAATCGAACCCGGAACGTTCACCTCCAGAGGAGCCGCTTCTACCAGTTAAGCTACGTCGACCGATGGTTTCTGTGCTTATTTTAAAGTCTTTTGTGGTTTGGCATTACACAGGACCCCAAATTGGACTACTCAAATTGGCTCACTTTCAGCTCCCGAGCGACCACTTTCCGAATTAAGGTAAGCCAATAGCTACTGGACAGCTTATTACATGCGTCTTTTGTGACGGGAGACCTTACATTCTCCCCTTGTGTTTAACGCCCATTGGGTTGAATCCAGTGGCCGAGAGTCCATGACCACAAGCGTAGGTCCATGAGTTCTGCGCCAATTGTAACAAACGTTCTATTTGCCGACGTCAGGGCTCAAACCTGGATAGTTGAACTGTGGAGTGACAGCTTTCTCAATTAAACCACGCCGTTGGGTTTCTAGGTGGCCTTTTGTCTATGTCTTATACCGGAAGGAGGGGTACTTCACATCCTGACCAACGTGTTGAGAGAGAGAGGTTAGTGCACGTGTCAGACCTCGACAGTGGATCTCAACGACTAAGGGTATATTACCCGACTTGTGGTTCTGTCATTTCGAGCGCTAATTGTAGCAAACGCCCTTTTGCCGACTCCAAGACTCGAACCTGAATCGTTCAGCACCGGAGCGACTACTTTCGCAATTAAGCTACGCCGATACCTACTTTGGCAGCTTATTATCTGAGGCTTTTGTAGATGAAGGGGGCTCACAGCTTCATGTTCTTGTATTTGTCAATGTTTGTTAATTTGTAATGCATCACATTAAATTTATACTTACTTGTCTTTTGCTAATCATATATGTTTTTATGTGTTTCAACTTTTGTATACATTTTTAAAACAAAAGGTGTCTTCTCGTTTATTCTCTTTACATATGCGTTTCATGAGCAGAAGGTGTGTGGGGGGATGATATCGTTAAAGTTCGTGTACCTTATGGTTAATATGTAGTACGCTACCACTTCTCGCTGATTTGACACCAGAGTTCGAAGTGCGTGCGAACGTGAGTTATGCAATAAACTGTTACGAGAGAATAAGTTCAAATACATTCCTCGTGGAGTGGGGCAGCACAGCTTATGAGAAGGAAGAGCTTTCAATAACCGAAAGGGCTACACGAAATCAAAAGGAAGGCTGACATTGTTCGTTATAATGTCTACTGCATTATGTTTAAGAACGCAGCGTTTTTAATCCAACATTCAAACCCGTGTTTTAAAAATTTAATTTATTAACTAAAATTTTCCTAGGCTAACTGATGAAATCCCTGTCTGCAAATCACAAACACGTTCACATGTAAAAGTGTTCAACTGTGAGAAAAATCTATATGTTATATCCCGATTTAGAACTACAATGGGACTCAGGGGCAGAGATCAGTGACGATGTTGAAGATTTCATTGCGTGTTTTCTTTCATGTGAAAGAAATGTAATGTGTCATTTGACTCGAGATCTAAATCAAGCCGTCTCTGTGCGAAGCAGACAAGAACTTTTACTCTTTCTACGAAAATATAGCCGCAAGCTCGAATTCAGTCATACCCTTTGTGAGTATACATAAGCCCTCGTCTGGCAAAATTGCTATTTTTTGTACCATTTCTGATTACCATTCGGATACGAATGATACCCATTCGGATACGGGGCATCACAACCAATCGATTAAATATCAATCAATCTTTATTTCTCATTTTCCAATACGTTTCATAATACAGCAGATTTAAGATAAGAGATCAATACACTTTGGATTAGGATTTAGGGGAAAACGCGCGAAAAGGATACTAGCCTGAAATTCTGAACAACAGCGTCGACACAAATGTACTCAAGAAGGTGTAACAAAGGCTGTATACAATTACATAAGTACATGGAGTTTTTTAAACTAATGAAAGGAAATAGAAGTACGGGAGATAAGCTTATATGTTTAATTTAAGAGAATTATTTAGACAAATAAAATCTCTAATCAAACTTTTGGAAAAAAATGTAGAGAGCTTAAATTAAAAACAGCATCGGGAAAGGCATACCAGTTCGTGTACCACATGAAATCATGCACTTTTTAGTTTAGTGAAGTTCTTACTAAGGGTAGAACCAGATCCGCTCTCACTCTCGAGAAACAATTGTTATGTTTCATTTCAAAAGTAAAATCCTTGATTATTTAGCACATGGAAATTTGTAATCTGTAGTCTATAAGTTCATGTACGGTTAAAATTTTCTTATCTCCGATCAATATAAAATCATTTTATATAGTAATGATTGGTTTGTTTTGATGGTAATTTCAAATTTAATGGCACAAGAACTTGTAAGGCCATGCTATGCCAAACAGATCCCCAGTTCGGTGCCTGGGTTGCTAGATGTGTTCGGCAAGGTGGTGGTAGTTGTGGTAAGAGCTGTTGAGGAGTGGAAGTGTGGGTGGTATAGGTTGTGACCGTTGCTGGTCGTGTGTGCATGGTGGTAATGGCATTGAGAGATAGATATGTGTCGTAAATAGCGAGCTGCTAGGGCTGAGTACCTGAGTTGCTAGGTGTGTTCAATCTAGGTACTGGTTGTGGTCGGAGCTGTTGGGGGGTGGAGGAAAGGTTGGGGCAGGTGGTGGTCGTGGTGTATGCGTGTGTGTGTGTGTGTTTGTGTGGTGGTAGTTATGGTTGGCGGTCCTTCCATCGGAACTTGGCAATCCATCTTAAGCCCTTCTACTTACTTCAGGAGGTGTTGAGCCGAGGTGTGTTTCCTACAAGTAAACCGCCCTGATAAAAGGGGAGGAGACTGGTAATTGTTACAATCTTCCAAAGCGGCATACGCACTTTTCTGCACCATCCGTTGTAATGAAAACTAAAAAACTAACCTAACATTAACGTGACGATTAACCGAGATTGCATGCTCCAACACGGAAAAGAAGAAAAGCAGTTAGCTTAGTCACGGCGTGGCGCGCCTGAAAACCAAAAGAGGCAAAGAAGTAAACCATGTATAAGAGCGAAATTCTAGCCCGCAAGCAAAGAGTAGGAAAAAGAGATCCCCTACATTACGAGTATACTTGTCTAGAAGAACGTCAAGCCAATTAAATTGACTTTGCTCGAAATTAATTGAATAATTCCGAAGAAGCTCACTGACGAGCCCTTTTGACGTGACTCCATCTCTGACCTTAAATTCAGATAAGTCTTTAAACTTTTTCTATATAAAAATTAAGCCACAAATTGGCCATTTTTAAGATTTAAAAGTTCTTGAGACAGAAATCTAAAATCGATAGGATTTTTTGTGCATATAAATCTCTTAATTACCAATGTAAAATTTAATTTGATTTATGTACTTGAATCGTGTCATCAAATTACAATTCTGATATTATTGTTAGTGCTAAAACGCACAAAAATATATTAAATCGGAGAGTTATTCGAACACTAAGTTTTTTAGACGATTAATAAATATAAATATTGTTTTCTTTAAAAAACGTGTTTCCTTGACTCAATCAGAGTAACAATTTTCAGTTAAGAGACTTTAAAAGTTGATTTATATTTTTGACATTCAATGTATTTCAAAACTTTATCTATTGAAATTTCAAGTATGGCCAGTAAACGTACTTGCAAAGTGCCTAGTTTGAAGGGCTCTTTTTCTACAACTGACAAAAGTCAGTCTGGTAATTTTTTAGTAACGGATTCTCATGCTCTAACTGCTAACCCGGTAAATCCAACCGTTACACCGTTTCCGATTTTTGTCCCCCAAAACAAGTTTCAACACACGTCTTCTAAAACAAATAGACAATCCCGAGGGCCATTGACAATTTCGGATGAAAAGACTGTCACACCAATAAAAGATGATTCCCTGAGGGATAAGTAGAAATGAATATTTTGCAGTTTTACTAACCTCGGTTTATTACTTGTAGTAGTTTTGCTCGATACCAAATTACAGTATTTAAGATTTGGTAGAATTAAAGTTCGGTATTGAGTGTATGAGAAGTTTATGGGACTAAATAATAAGACAGAAGTCTTAGAATACCAAGTGTTTTGTTAATTGTAAAGTAGAAAAGTTGATATGTATGTTTCTTTTCAAATTGTGCTGTATATTTCATTCAATAAATTTGATTTAATTAACAGTTTTCACATGTGAGATAAGTGCAACATTAGTATTGCTTATGATTTTAATGTGATTGAATATGTTTTTAAAATTATTTATGGTTAGAACATTTAACGCAAACAGTTTTTGATTTGGTTATTTGTATGGGTTTAGATATAAGTTAGGCCATTTGAACTAACGAAGAATCATGCATCATCAGCGAATAATAATGGTTTGGATTGCATTATAAGAATATGTTGAATAAATCATTAACATAAATGTCAAGAAACAGAGCTGCGATGGAAGTCAAACAGAAGTGATTGTATGATAATTCGAATTTTATACCTATAGCAACAGCTTTACCTGTGCAACCGACCGTGTGATTGGTAAGATAAAAATTATGAAAAATTTTTTTAATTATTCGATGAGATCCCGTACACTGTTTATTTTAAATATTTGAGAACTTTTGCCATATCCAAATATCCAAGAAGTCAGACCATTTTCTTCAGTACTGCACGTGCCTCGGTCAAGGTTGTCTTTTGCAAAAAACCTACGAACAGGAGACTCTTGACATATGAGATCAAGTATTAAAACATTTGTCCGTCTGTCCTAACCTTTGAACTTCGGAGGGGAGGGGTGTGTGAGTCTCTCCGCTTAAAATGTATATTAATACACCAGACATTCTGTTATTTCCAGTATATCCTCACCGTAAAAGTACTTAATGGTAAAGGGCAGTACGATGCTCGTAGGCATGCATGGTTCACGACATTTCGGCCACCCACTGTGAAATTTCTCAAGCGAATGAAAGAGAGGGTGTGAGGCAGAAGTACATATAAGGACATTGTAGGAAAACCCAGGTGTATGTCGGGAAATTCCTAACTATGGGAAAACCCAGGTGTTGGCGAGATTCCAAATGCTTAGGAGCTTAGTCAGTGTGTTGCAAACCTTTCTCGTACTAGATGTCTGTATGAGTTGCGCAACCGGTCGGAGCGATTTGTTGCCTTGGACTTACAAGTCATGGGAGACTTACAAGTCATGGGAGACTGACAAGTCATGGGAGACTGACAAGTCATCGAAGACTTACATGTCTCCCATGACTCCGAAAACAGGCGGCTGCCTCTGTTGGGGACATTTTTGTATGGTAAAGCAAAATTATCAAAATCAGGTTCTTGTTCTTGAGTAAGAGTATGTTCGGCCAACTGGGATCGAAAATCCCTTTGTTGGACAGCGAGTGCATATTTCTTAAGGCGAACAGAAACAGGTCCTTTCGTTTCACCTATATATACTTTGTCACAGTCTTTACACGAGACACCATAAACTGCGGCAGTTGACTCCTTAACCTGCACCGGATCCTTCACATGCACCGTCATGTCTCGAAGGGTGGAGCAAGGCTTGCGGAATATTTTGATGCCGGTCTGCCTCTGTATCCGGGATATCGTTTCCGATATCTGTTCAACATACGGCAGAACAACAGTTGCCTATGCTTCTTCCTCCACTTCCCGAGACCCCGGGAGAGCAAAAGTCCGAGTCCGATGAATGAACCGTCTGGGATATTCATTCTGACGAAAAGCTAGGTTCAGGTGTTCCGCTTTCTGGTTTCTTGAATCCTCGCTTCTGCAATGCGATGCGGTCCTATGACTGAGTGCTCTTACAACCGGTGCTTTGTGGTAGGTGTGGTGATGGGACCAAAAATCCAGATATTTATCGGTATGGGTGGGCTTCCGATAGACACATACTGAGAAATTTCCATCATCGGTTCTTCTCATGAGTACGTGTCCAAGAAAGGCAGGCTGCTTTCCGCTTCAATCTCCACAGTGAACTCGATGTTCGACTCGAAGCTGTTGAGGTAAGAATGGAAGTTCGTTACCTTGTCGATTGGTAATATGACGAAGGTATCATCAACAGAGTATCGCACTGTAGAGTTCAGTAACCTGAGGTGGAGCCTTGGAAAATACACCCGGCTGACCTCCCGACCTGTTGTTGGACAATCAGGAATGAGACTGATAACGGGTATGAGGTCTTCACCGACGGTTCCAAGGAGGGAAGCTTCGTGGGGGTAGCTTTCTGTGTACTAGAAATGGTAACTTGGTGCATAGCCTGAAGTTCAGACTCAATGGAGAGGCAACCATTTTCCAGGCCGAGGCTATGGCCTTGCAAAAAGCGGTCGAATGGGTGGGTACTCTACCCTCCCCAGTGAAGGAGTACGGATTCTGTCCGACAGTATGTCGGTTCTCAGTGTTATGGAAACACTGAAGAACTTAACACCTCTACTCTGGGACCTTGCGGGGGCCGTGTGCTCTGGGTGCGGGGCCCCTGCGGGACCACGGGTGAAGAGGTGGCCGACCAGTTAGCAAAAGCTGGCTCACGCCTAAGCTCTATCACTTGGAGTGTACCTCCAAGTAGTGCACAATACAAGAAACGGCTCGTTGCAAATACGATGCAGGCATGTCAAAGGCGTTCGGACACCTCGACGACCGGCCGTTTGACCCATGAAATCGTTCCCAAAACGGGAGTGAAGCTGTACGTAGACCTGGGATACTACGTGACGCAGGTGGTAACCGGTCACGGGAGGTTTTCGCCCTATCTCCCTATCTCCATAGGACGAAACACCTCTCATTGCCGGCGTGTAGTTGCGGCAGCGCTAGTGGTGACGCTCGCCACCATGCGCTAGAATGCCCGCATACAGCAGCAGTGACGCGGGATCTTCGCTCCCGGGCGGACCCGTCGATCGGTATTCAAACACCGGCTACTCGACATCAGCTAGCAGAACTGACTAAGTATATAAATACGAATCTGTCCCGTCTGGAAGCCACGCAACTGGCGGATGACAGAGTCGAGGGGTCCGCGTCCCCACAGTGATGATGGCACGGCATCACACTGACTGGTGAGGCAGTGGCAAAGAGGCCTCGTGCGAAGCTAATCGCTAATATGTGACGAGGCACGACTGGAATCCCCATAGGGGTAGCCGTCAAAAGTCTCTTGTGAGACGGGTACGGCATATAATGCGAGCCTTCGGCTCGCGCTCTACGAATGTAGAGTTCAGTTTTGAGCATACGTTGTTCAAAGGCTTCCATGTAGATGGTTGTTATGGTACTGGACACAGGCGCGCCCATAGCGGTTCCTTGAAGTTGCCGATAGATGGTGTCCTGAAACACAAGTGATTTCACCAAGGCAGAACTCCAAACGTTTCGAGCCATGCATGCTCACAATCAGCGTTTTTCCATTATGGCTAACCCTGGACATTCATTGTTCTATGATCTACATAAAAGTACTTGTTATAGTTGTCAAAAGACAACAGAGTTCGAACGCTGCTCCTGCTAGAGTGGGTGTTTACGGTTTCCATTCTTCAGAGGCATGGTTCCTTTGATATGGGGGGGGGGCACTAAGTAGAAAAATGGTTTCGGACACTTGATTGCCTTAAATAATGCGGTGTTAATTGAAAACAATACACAAATTCCAACATTTATGCCAAAAGTACTTTCCGTTTCTTTGAGATATCGGGTGCAGAAACGTGTCGTGAGTGTGGGAAAGATATAAGAGTGCCACTAATGTAAATTTCTCCAACTAGAGCGTTTTTGCTTTGTAGCATATATTGCTGTTGCTATATATTACAAGTAATAACATGACGATTAATATGTACATTATATATAAGTATTTATAAATGGAATTTATTTTTATTTGTATACTATATTTTATTACATTGTATATACGCAAGTACAGGAACATGTTAATCACAGTTTTGAGAATCTCCAAGCTTTTGTAAATTGAAAAGAATCATAGTTTAGCTAGGAGAGACACAAAATACACTTGGAATGTCATAAAGAACACTAAATAATTTGCAATCCTTGTGCAAAGAACAATTAAACACAGATATAAGAACAACGTTACACGCAAGTAATCAAAATTAATTCAAGTTGACCATGGTTTCAATGCATTACCTTCAATTCACTTTTTAAAACGCGATGACTAAAAAATGTTCACACGACGTGTTTGGGGTTGAGTACTGCATAAGGGGATTTACTTTCTCAGCCAGGTACGTCCTCTCGTGGTGACGGTTGACAAACGGTTTCCAAGCGCAAGAAAAGGAAGAATAGCTATCGGAATTAAACAAAATTTTCCTCTGTTGTAAAATTTAAACCGCTTCTAAAAAATTGGATTCATGTGGTGAACGTGTCATTTTTAATTTCGGCTTTGAAACATTTGAACTGATAGTCGTTATTCTAGCAATACTTGGCAATAGCTGGCCGCCAGATTTCCTGGCGGGAATCTCCTGGACGGTTCTTGGTGATGGAATTTAGGAGCACGACAAGTGTACCAAAGTAGGCAAGCCCACACTGAAAAAGGATTTTATAAACTTTCCAAGAGTTTTCAGAAGGTATGGAATTTCTGTCTATTAAGACTCACCTTGCCGAAAGGAAGATAATTCACTTGAAAATTGGCTTTGCGTAAAATTCGACCAATTTTAAAGCTGATTGAAGGAAAAAATGACAAAGAGATAATTTGCTTAGGAAGGGAGTGCTTGACAGATGAAAAGAGATTGAAATTTAGGACGGGAAAACTTGTAAAATGCGGAATCAATGTTATTCGGTTGGAACCCTTTTTGGATGTCCAGAGATTTCAAATAAGTAAGGACTTCTTTCAGAACATTTTGATTTGGGCACAGATTGATTACCCGAAACACAAAGGTCTTGAAAGCAGACAGTTTCTGTTGAAAAGGGTGGCACGACCAGGCATGGGGTGATGGTGAAACTGGAATGAGATTTTCAAAAAACGATGTTTTGGCGCCTGAAATAGTTTTACGGATGGAAACATTGATATCTGGGATGCAACCTTCGTTTTACAACTCTAATGTAAATTGGATACTACTGTCGACCGAATTAATTATGCCAAGAATTTCCGAAAAATCACTAGGTTCACTGGTGTGTAGAACAAATGCGTCGCCCACGTATCTCACACAAAAGTTAATCTGAATCTTTTGGAAGAGTCGTTCTTGAAACAAATGCATGAAAATGTCTGTCAAAATTTCTGAGAATGGGTTACCCATTGGAAGACCATCAATCTATTTAAAAATGCTGCATTGGAAGGCAAAGTTTACTTGTTCCAGACGTGTTTCGGTTAGACAAACCAATTGTTCAATTTACGCAGAAGAAAAATGGTATTCATGGAGTTGGCGACGAATGCAAAGAATAGCTTCTTTTACAAGAATGTTGGTAAACAGTCTGGACGTCAAAGGAGGTCATTGAAAAGTTTTTAAATGTGACCTGGTTCAATTTTGTGACGAATTCAGTCGAATTCTTAGCAGTATGGTATTGTTTCGTAACAGGGTAGCGAATGTTTCGGCCAATAAATTGACCAGCGGGTAGGCGGGTGTGCCAATGTTTGAAACGATTGAGCGACAGTCTTATGAATTTATGATAATGCATATAATCGGGCGCTATTAGCAATCAAAAAAATTAGAGTTTTCTTCAGATTGTCGCTGAAATTGGGACAGGACTTGGCCGCTTTTTTTTTATTTTGGTAAGATTAACCGCAGTCGGATCTTTTTTGAGTTGGATGTACGGTCTATCATTAACTAGCTTCTGTACCCTATCAACATAAAAATCTCGATCCATTATGACATATTCTGAACACATGTAGAACATTGTTCAAATGTCAATCAGCGTTCGTCAGACGACTCCTTTATGATTGTGTATTTGTCACTAAACTCCCGTGCCGCATTGAAACGTGGGGCTCCACATACAAGCATTTATTGTCCCATTATTCTTATTATTCGCAAGAAAATTATCTGAATTATAATTTTTTTTCATTTTCATCAACAAATTGCTATTTGTTTGAATATTTGGATTATTTCATGTTTTCCACTTCCTATACAATACCGTTTTCCCTCTATTTCACTAGATATAATGTAGATATTTTTCAACATGAATTTAGACAACGCATGCATCAAATACCAACTGGGAACAAAGTCTGAAAATTGAAAACGTGAAGTCATCATTAAAGGACATATCCAATGATTCGTTTTAACGTACGCTCTGGGACATGGTGTTCTCTAAACGAATTTTTATTTTGTGTTGGACTTTCTTTTATTGCATTAAGGAAATGCACTTACATTTGAAAACTTAAAACAAAGCATAACGTAGATGTGGCCAGTCATGGTGGGCTTTTGCTTGTTGGTGACTTATATTCTGCATTTGTGTTTGTATTTATATTAGAATGCTTATGATGAATATATTAGAAGCTTGATGAAATTATAAAGATGACTCTTTATAATATCATCAAGCTTTCAGTTCATAAACCTTGGCTCTGCCGGTCTTCTTTCGACTCGCATTCACAGTACCATATTCACAACAATTATCCACTTGCCCTACTCAAAGCGAAATTAAACTATCAGCCTTAAAGCAGATATTCCTTAGAATAATGATTTCGAATTCCCTGGGGGCGACTGTCTCATTTTACATCTGAAATACCTCATTGTACAAATTTAAACAAGAAAACTTTTGTTTACCAGCTTTTGTTTTAACATATTATGCACTACCGTAGCTTTTTCAGCATCCAACTAGTTAGAAATCCTCTTTCCAAATTCCGCTGCAGCGAGCGTTCTCAAAATAACAAATAATTTATGCATCCATCGGAAAGGCAAAAATTATTTAGCAGTTTCAGAACGCTCGCGGCAGCGGGATTTGGAGAGAATTTATATTTCAGAATATGTATTAATTGAGCATTGAGTACATTCTGTTCAGGGAAGGGTCATCACAACTACCCAATATAACAAATGGGAGAAACAGAAGGGAAAATGGCAACGAGATTCTAGAAACTAGAGGAAGTAGGAAGTTAGTAAAAAAACTTCTGACAGTCATTTCTCTGTTGACAAGAACCGGTGCCTTGAAGAAGATGTGTGTAATCACCCTGAAACATGATT
>JJRW01S0017972.1:28984-42157 GCA_001188405.1 Loxosceles reclusa
ACTTTTGATCTCAATTAGTGTCTGCTTCCGTCTAAGATTTGTTTTTTTCCTGTTTGCTTATCCCACTTGTACTGTAGTGTAGCGTACTTAATTTAGACGCTCCGAGTGGTAGACAACAAGGAACGGGTGTTATTTCTGCCAGATGATTCCCATCGCTGTAAACATACCATGTGTTTTGTTTATTATTGAGTATATAAATAGGATTGTACGGTTTTTTGATAGATGTCGTTAGTAGTTCTGCTTGCATGCAACTGGCGTCTTTGCTTGAGCAACCTTTTATAAAATTAGTATATGACATATGTTTAAATCGCAAACAATATCGATTTTTACTTCCTCAAAAATGTCGAGTTGCGTGCCAAAAGAAAAACAGCGTTTGCGGGAAATTTCTATTGTCTACCCACAAAGGACTTCAAAACAAGCTACCCAGTTACTCCGTCGGCCTTGCTTAATCGGTAAAGCGGTTCCTCCGGAGATGAACGTTCCGGATTCGAATCCCGGCGTGCACAACTTTCTTTACAAAATGGCACCCGATTAGGGACTCACACTAGTAGCCAACGACCCAACCGTTAGGTCCACCACTCGAAGTCACGTCGTATCCTGTCCTCTGTCTTTCAACTTCTGGGGAACGACGTAATGTCCAGCCACAAAGGACTTGAGAATAGCTTACCCAATTACCCCTTCGGCGTAGATTAAATGGTAAAGCGGTTTCTCCGGAGCTTAACGTTCAAGGTTCGAATCCGGACTTTGGCAACTTTTCTTTACACGTTTCGCTTTATTATTTTATTGAAAAGAAGACTGCATCAGAAAAGTACCAGTTGCTGTCGGAGATTTACGATAAGCATGTTCCATCGAATACAACTTGCAAAGAGTGGTTTCGAAAAATTATGATTTCGATCTGCATGTCATAGAGCCTGGAAAACCAGGAAAAAAACCAAGATTAAGAATTGGAAGCATTGGTGATTGAAGATCCATGCTAAACTCACTCCGAATTGGTTGGAGCATTAAGTTTTATCCAACCATGCATTTGTCAACGTCTACAGGCACTGAGGATGGTGCAAGAGCACGAAAACATATTCCTTTATGAATTGGAAGGGAGGTAGACTGAATGTCAAAAATCAGTATGTAAATCGAAGTTTCAAAGACTAAAAAGGAAAGATTTCTTGCACGAAATGGACATGAAAAATGGATTCACTGCGACAATTCTAAACGACCAAAGCGCCCCGCTGAATTTGGTTCATCATTGTGGAAACAAAATATTCGTAGACGTTAGGTTTTGCTATGCAACTGGTAGGAACAAAAGGGCGAAATCTACTATCAGATGTTGAAACGGAGTTAAACGGACATTGCCGAATGTTACAGACAACAATTAATCAATTCGAACGAAGCATTAAAGCAAAAACGTCCAGAATATGCCGAGAGACACAAGGTTTTTTTTTTTCCAAAATGACGCTGTTCGTCCACATGTTGCAAGGCTAGATACGGGAACTCAAGCAGCACCCGCAACCGCCGTATTCACCAAATGTTGCTCCTTCAGATTAGCGTTTGTTTCGATCTATGCAAAGTGGTCTTTCTGGATAGTGATTCAGATCTTATGAGGATATCAAAAGTTGGCTTGATAACAAGATTGTTTGAAACAACAACCAGACTTCTTTCTTCACGTTTGTTCCTTGGAAGATGAGCTAATCTTGTAGTTTGTGACGGAATATACTTGATTTTGAACGCAAACAAATGTCTTTTATTTACGTGAGAAAGGATGGAGTCATATTTATGCACCCAATAACTAACTCTGACAGTAAACATCTTGTAAAGAAAATATTTACTTTTGTCGACACAGGCATTCGATCCAACGGATCTGTCATTTCCAGAGCTCCAGGGTGACCGCTTTAACCGATTAAGCTACGCCGACGATGTACTCCTGTCGCTTATTTTGAAGTCATTTTTGGGTGGGCATTAAAATATGGTGGTTAGGATGTGAGTTAAAGTGAAAACCTCTGGTAAACATGTGACTGAGCACAAGTCAAGTATCTTTTCTTAGTGCAAGAATTTACTCTTTCATTAATGTAGTAATAATACCTTGGAAATTCCATTTCAGATTCTTTGAGCATTATCTGATTCATGCCTCTGATTTTTATCGCCGAAAGTAAAACATTCAAAGGAAAGGCGAAAAAGATACTCGTATATACATGTGATGACAAAAATACGGAAACACTAAAAAGAAAAATGCATTATTAATACGGTGCAGGATTAGACTTTTCATTCGAGACTGCCTGAATTCTTCGTGGAATAGACAAATATAAGTCTCATATAGTGGATAAAGTTATTTTATACCATTTTTCCCTACATATTGACGATTGGAGAAGCCAAAGTAGATGAGAAACTTCATTTGCATACTCAGCAACATTAGGTGATTAAATCGATCTCTTGATATATAGCAGAACCATCGGGAAATAGTTTTTGGGCCGTAGGATGGACTTGGCCGCTAAAGCATTTACGTAGTCTCTTGCAGCGGTTTGTCCTTTTAAGGTGATGAAAGCGGGGGGAGGGTATAAATACCATGGAATGGCTGCTTGATCCACGAGTGCACCTTTGCGATGCTTGACCGTTAGCTTAAGGCTTGCTTGAGCATGTTGCTGCCATATTGCAATCTTGAGATAGTGTTCTCCACACACACACTGAGTTGTGTGGAGAACGCACAAGTTGTTTGGGGAAACTGAAAGTTGTGTGGAGAACGCACGCCTTGCACCGGTGGTTGGGAACAACGTGCGGGTTTCGACCGCAGGACTCAAACAATGTGAAGGTGGATTCGTCAGACAAGATGGCAGACTTCCACTTATAGGCAGTCCACGTTTTATAACTCTGCGGCATCAATCTTTCTTATGGTGTTTCGATTGGTTACCAATGGTTTCGGGATTGCAACTCGCCCATACATTTCCCACTTCTGGAGTTCCCTTTCCATTGGTTTTACATTCACAGGGTTAGAAAGAGAGTTATTCAGCTCTGCAGTAGTTTCAGACTTTGCCCTTTTGTTATTTTTCATCGCAATTCCATGCTTTGTTCTTCTGTCTCTATCGATGATCTTACATTTTCGTTCACGATGGTGTTTATCGGATGCTGTTCGTTCATGGGCACGATATGCCCTCATAAACTTCGAAACAATACCTCGCAAAAGACACCAAAGACATTTGCTAATTAAGATACGAAAGTTGCTACTACGCGGACAACAAGAATTTGTCCTCTTTAAATCTTCTGTACACTCCGACATAATTCACGTATACCCTCACAGAACAATGTCTACACACACACACAAAGCAACTGCTTCTTTCTTCTGAGTTTCTGTGTCGCTTCTTACACACGAAACTGACGTAAATGTGGCGCTATGTCCGTTTTCTAGGAGAAACTTTTTTCTGTTTTTACCGTTTTCTATAATTTTGTCTATCTCTAGTACAAACTGTTTGCCTTGTTTCCCTTTTTGGATGGGTAATTTAGATTTGGCCTATATCCAAAAGATTGTAACTCTTCCCGACTCTACATACGACACAAGAGTTACTAATACCAATCCGGTTATGAATATAACATTACAGCCTACACCTGCACAACCTATGTATGAAACATCCAATAGCCTACGAACCGCATGCACTTCACGTTTGTTACTTGAATACGATATATCATATATAAAAGAAACATTTCGTTTTTCGTTTTACTGTAGGTTGTAACAGGCCTTAATTCAAACCACGTATCACCCAGTGTCGAAATGAGCCCTCTCCCAATTGATTTATGTTGACTGCTGCAGTAGCTTATTACCCGTTGGGGCCTTATAATGCCGCATGTAAAACATCAATTTAGGAAACACTTGTATTTAAAAAAATCTACGAATTGTCGATAACAACGCACAAAATATATTAGTTGAGGAAATACCGTTTTGCACAGACTACATTATATTTGAAACTATACGTGATGTTGTTATCCCCGTAATTACTATAAACATACCAAAGTTAATGAACATCTATCAATAATTATTTTCTACTCAGAATAAGTTTTATTTCCATATAAGCTATCCTTTTTTTCCTAAATGAATTTTATAAGCGACTCCTTGACGTGCTTTTACAATTCATGAGGGCAAAAATAATAGCAACCCAGTCTCTCCCACTTTTAATTTGAGAAGCTCTTTCGTTCCATCCACGCAGATTTGCTCAAAGCAGCGTTTTACACGAAACCTTATCTCTCGAAATTGTGCCAAAAGCTTAACCTAGAGTTGAATTTAATGACTACTTATTAAATTTCGGCGGATTTACTTCGTAAGAAGTTTAAAGTTTTGGTGAGTGTTAATTATGCATCGGAAAAGGATTACCGTCGTAGGAGCAGTAGCCTTATCTGAAAGCGTGAGGTCAGTAGGCGTGGGTGGGTACTAAATTTTCGATTTGACGTCTTGGAGAAAACCCAAATTTTATCATGCTTAAGCGCTGTCGTATCTGTGACAGAGAACGCTTACAAGGATAGCGTTCCGTCAGTGAAGTACGTAGGCACATAGGCAAGTCGCGTGTATCAACCGAATGGTACTCTTTCGGAACTTGAATATTTTTTGGATACGTGTATTCAAGCGTTACTATATAACTACGTTATTTAAACCACTAGCTATTATGTTATGTAAAGCACGAGGTTTTCAAAATTATGTATTTTTCTTTAATTTGACCGCCTTGAGATGAGGTTTTACTATCTTCAGCATAGTGTCTGGGTGGCTGCCGTGCTAGCTACTCACGAGCCCGGTCTTTCGGATCTGGGCCACGACTTTGGGCCCCAGGCACTATTTATTTATTTACATCATCTCAACAGATAAGAGTCCAGTTATAGAGATGGGTATATACAAGAAATACATAGTTGCAAACTATTTATTCACTTTTAAATGCTCCAAGAGATAAGAAGAAAATATCGGGGGGAAATTTCCAGTTTATCAAGATATTTACAAAATCGATATGACGGAGAACGTCTGATGCATTCCTTTGATTCCCCGGGGGTGACCCTGAATGTTACCTTGAATTCCGTCTGGGAATGTTCATGAAGATATGGCCATGAAAGTTGGGAATATCAAGGTGGCTGTGCAAAAGTTTGTATAAATGCATCAAATGACGAATAAGACGTCTGATTATGCGTGACGGATGGGAGAAGAACGCTCTATGATCGACGTACTTTCATCATATACATACACACCTGAGTGCCTGAAAAACAAGTATCTCAGAAACCTGTTTTGAACTATCATATTTTGCATGGAAGGGATGCCAAACAACACATCCGTATTTGCGTGTGGATCGGACGAATGCAAAGTACAATCGCATGAACGTTAATGTCTTCTTCGGCTGGAATCCATTTCATATAATGAAACCAGGCGAGAGGTATGGACAAGTTGTGATGTGATTAATGTGGTTATTAAACAAAACTCGCGTATCGAATATAGTACCTAAATCACGAATTTTAGTAACTCAGGTAAACATTTTTTTCCCGGAAATCAAATAACTAAGGCTGAAGACTTTATGCAGAAAGACATTACACTGAATTTTGCAATGTTAAGGGGAAGGTGGTTGTTGTTATACCAGACATGAAGCAAATCGAGGTCCATCTATAGTCCAAAGGCATCTTTTGTCATGTTATGCATCTGAAGAGTTTCAGATCATCTGCTTACAACAAACTAGTTGAACCTTGGAACAGTGATAGGAGTTTGTTTATAAATAGGAAGAAAAGGGAGAAGACCCAGCTTGGAACATTGGGGTGCTTGAGAGGGGCTAATGTACGGAAGCAAAACTCTGTTCCTGAAATTAACCGTCTGATATCTGTTCCGGAGATAAGACTGATATGGCAGAAACTGTTATGTGTCGTCGGACTAGATCCTCAAAATAGGTTTTAGGGCCTTGGGCACGAAACTCGGATAGTCCCGCTGCCGGGTATTATCATCTATAAAACATTCTGGTGGGCGAGACTCCGCTGGCTTGTTTTTCAGCTCAGCCTAAAGGACTGTACCTCGTTCACAGGGAAACAAGGTAACACGCTCGGTTCTTAAGGTGTTGCCTGCGCCCCGTGAAAGTGCCCCGCAGTGGCCTCCCTCTCCAGTATAATGTCGGAGGACAGTGTATGGGGAGGGGGGCTATCTAAATTCTGTGGTTTCTGACATCTAGTGCGTACTATTGTAGTTAGTATGAAATCCACAATCTTCATTAATCCCAAATGGTTTGTCGTGGGAATACGGCTGCATTCGTGCCTTGTGTTGGTAAGGAGATTTAAGAAAATAATATCCCAATGATTACATACTAATTGCAAAGAGCTATTGTGACAGCCGCCGCGTTTTTGGCACCTTGATTAACATCTTGAACCCGAAAATTTGTCTTATTACTTTCTTACTACCACCAATAACGAAATGCATTTTCCCCCCTGTCCGCATAAGAACATATACACCATCTCCCAACAAGTAATTGGACACCTCTGATTGGAAAGGAAAACGAACTTTATTCACCATCAGTAATTGGTGGAGTCTCTAGCGATTACATTTGCGACACTGTGGAACATACTCTCCACCAGTCCTTGTACGAACGCTAGTGGTATTGTCTTCCACTTGGCTTGGAGAAGAGATGCAAGTTCTTTCATGGATTTCGGACGGCCGGAGCACATCCTTAAGTCCACGCTCCAACTCGTCCCACAGGTTATCACTGGGGCCAAGGTCCGTATTCTGAGTAAGCCAGATCACTTGATTAACCACATTGTCATCATGCCAAGCCATGGTGGACGTACCAACCTAAAAACTGGAGTTGTCGTCCTGGAAGTAACATATTTCCATCCCGTAGAACTGCCACAACGTAGAAAGCACATGGTCATGCGAAATGGTGTGGTAGACCTCTGCGTTCAGCGAACCGGGAATTGCGACCAAGGGTTCCAAGCAATAACAGGAGAAACAGCCACACATCATAAGTCCACCTCCACCGAACTTCGCTGTGGGCACAATACATTCCGGCAGGTGGAGTTCTCCAGGCTGACCCCAAAGCCTGACCATGCCATCCGAACGGTAGAATATGCACCTTGATTCAAAGACGGGCCGTTAAACAGTGGAAACAGAGAACCTGTTTCCACTGTTTAACGGTCCGCTGTCGACAATATTTACACCACGTTATCCGCGCAGTGCTCTTGGACTTCGTGATGAATTTTTAGATTATGGGCGGGAACTCATTTATAAAAATCCCGGAAATTGGCTTCCTTACGAAGGTTATTCATCGAAACAACACCTCAGAATGCCCGATGAAACTCTTCGAGGATGTGGGCCTTAAATTGGGTGAGGTTCTTCCGAATTTCTCTGGACAGAACCCATCCGTCTCTAACTCCAAGTTTCTTGGGTCTTCCGGGTTGGGGCACTTTCAGGCAACCACCGGTCACCTTCCACTTACAAATCACGTAGACCACTGTCGTCTTCGTGTACTTCCGCTTGCTGTATATTGAACGTATTGATCGGCCATTTCTGTGATGCATGGCGATTACACCTTTTTGAAAATCAGAGAGCTCCGAACTGCGTGGCATTTTGCGTGCGTCTGATAGCGCCGTTGTTTTCCGCAGACTATTTAACAGCGGCGAGCGTGATGTGTATCCGGATCGCACCTACTGTCTTTTGCAGCGGTGTCCAATTACTTATTGGTAGGTAATGTATGCTAAAGACCCTTTTTGCAGGTAAATAGACAGACAGACAGACAGATAGAGAGAGAGAGAGAGAGAAAGAGTAGTAGACTTTTTGGGCTTACTTCAGTTGAGAAGGGAGCTACGTGTGCTTTAGTGCCGGCAGCAAAATGTTTTTCTTCTGCCACTCCTGTTGGAGTGCAGGTAATAATATGAGTAAAAAGACTTTATAACTATGTTCACCCTGCCAAAATGGACGCAGAAACTTCTCAAAAGTTTAAATTCCTTAGAGTTGCGTGTTTTGACTACGAGTACGGCAGAGTATCTCTTAATTTCTACGAATGTTCAGAACTGACATATTTTTTCTTCAGAGAGTGAGAGAGTATCTACAAGAATATATATATGTAGTTAACGAAAAATTTCCAACTTTGTCCTGGTCTCTGATCTGGCAACAATTATTCACGACATAAACCACTCCCTCTCCCACAGAGGCTAAACCTCGCCATTCCCTGAGGTAACCATTCCCAATAAGTATGGCGAAACAGCTGTCATTTAATCTGAAACATATTGTTCTAAAGAAAATACCCTATTTTCTGCATTAAAGCTTGCTCTCTCCATATATCATTCGACATGGCGCAACTCACTGAGGAGATGAAAGCCTTGCTCATAATGCGATTTTGGTTTAGTTCTCGTGCTCAATTATGGAAGTGTTGCTTCTGTATAAGACTCATTTTTGTCATCTTTGGTTAACACTCTAGGGTAACATGCAACCTTATTAAATTCGAAGTGCGAGAAAATTGAATCGGTGTGCACTGCTGTCTGTTCACATTGCTTTATGCTTAATTGCTGAGGAACCCCTCATATTTGTTAAGCACTTTCCAAAGGGATCATTGCAAAACTTTCATATCATAGTGGATTAACCAGGAGCTCATAACGCCACTGTGGTTCGCTGTAATGTAGAACAACCATTAATGATGTGTATTTGCTTTGATAAGCTATTGGAAATCAACTTGATTCTTGCCTTTGTGGGTAGAGATTAACTCATTCGTGTACTAAACGAAAGGCACGGGTTAAGCTTACGGCGGAGGTACGAATTTTTTAGCATTTGCAGAGCGTTTGCTGCAGAGGAATTGGGGAAACAAACTTTCTCTTTCTGAATTTTCCAATGTTTTGCATATATCAAGCAAATGTGAAACAGGTGCTCGGCTAAATCTTTTACACGGATTTTTCTCAGCAGTAACGCGTAACGAAATAAATCTAACTCGTAACGATTTCTTTGCCCGGGTCACGCCCCCCTTTCCAAAACAAAAATTCCCGATTTGAATTTTGTTGACTTGAATCAAATCCAATGTCAACAATGTTACCAAGTCAACAAAATTCCCGACTTGAATTTTGTTGATTTGGTACCATTGTTGGCGTTAAATTTGATTCCTCGTCTCTCTATGAAACGCCCTCGGTGCATTTTTCGTCCTTTCAGAATCTGTTTCCATTACTAAATTTCCAAAATAGTACATAACGGATACTGTTCTCACTCACTAGCATTCAGAACGGCAGTGGCTTTTCTACACAAATGCGAACGAATTGTACATTGATTGCACTTTTAAACAACGAAACTAATAAACTGCTGCTGGGTATGCAGCCAGTGTCGCTGACGAAAGGCCACAAGCAGTGGTTATTATTTATGGGATGACCTCACACATACCAAATGCTTTTTAATATACTTTAGCATGTATGCCTTTTCCTTTATCTCACGAGTGTTGTAAAGAAAAGTTGTCGACGCCGGGATTCGAAACCGCAACGTTCAGCAACGGAGCGACGGCTTTCCCATTTAAGCTACGCCGACGAGTACCTGAGTAGCTAATATAGAAGTCCTTTGTGGTTGGACAGTACAGTGTTTCCTAAGCGGTTGTTATAGCTATCATTTTAATTTCTTTAACTTAAGCAATTGGGAACGAAAGCTGAAGAAGCAATGCATACACAGCATTCAGAGAAGAGTAGAGAACATTATGGAAAAGCACGGTAACGGAATGAGTAAAAATATCAGAAGTTTTGCTCAGAAAACTGGAAATGGAGTTGACTTTACGTGTGAAGTGATCCATGGAAAATCAGCAGGAAGCATCAGTTGCTTTCTAGACATTATCCTGATCAGTTGAAGTGCACAGTTGCATAAACTTAAGGACGAAGATGAATTGTGTATATATATGTAAAGTACGTGTGATTGTAGACGAAAAGGAAAACAATAGTATTGCCAGCATGTTTAATGTGCTTTAATGCAATAATCCTGCGAAAGGAAGTACGCAGGCTGTCAAAAGGCGTTTTTGTAAAGGCTGCAACAGGTGTTTGCGTAAAAGGTACAACTTTTCTAAGGCCCGTGAACCGAAAATTGAACATTTACTCCGCCTTACAAAAATATGCCTAAATAATACACAGTTCACAGTCTAGAAGAAAGCATATGAACAATCAAATAATGGGCTCGCCATGGGAAACCGCTATCCCCCAATACTTGCCGACATCTACTTATACTATTTTGAAGTAGAATTATTCAAACACCCAAATTTTAACCTCTGGCTCCAATACGTGGATGATGCTTTCGTCCTTTCGAAACATCCAAGAGAATTCATTCCACGTATCCTTGAAAAGAGGAACGAACTGGACCCACATATATCCAGTTCCCTGCTGAATTTGAGAACAATCAAACCCTTGCTTCCTTGACATTCACATCCAAAGAGCTAATTATGAATTCATAACCAGCGTTCATCGCAAATCCATTGATATCGACCTCTCACCTCACAGAAGATCTAACCACCTGATGCAACAAACAATGTCATCATTTTCTTTTTCCGTCCATCGAGCCCTTAAAGTCTGTTCCGATTGCACATTAGACCAAGAACTGTCTCACCTCCGCAACATCGCTATTTCAAGGAGCAATAACCCCAACATGATACAAAACCTCAAGAAATTTACCGAGAAAGAGTATCCTTCGACACAAGTTTTCCCACGCGCCAATCTTCCAGTCAAGTCTATCGTTCTGCCATTTATCGCAAAACTTCTGAGAAAAATCGCAACAGGCGTGAAAAAATTTATCCTTCGTGTAGTGTTTCAGCCAACAACCTAAATTACAAAAACTCAACTGAAAGACTCCAAAGATCCACTTCATTCTTGGAGAATTTACAAGATTCCGTGAGAATGTGGCTCTTCATATATTTGGACAAGCAAGAAAGGCACTTAAACATAGAATTAACGAACACCAGTGACATGTTCAAAATAGAGAGACAGAAAAATCATCCATAGCTCTTCATTGTTAGTTGATGGAGCACAAATTTGCATTCGCTAATGCCAGCATAATTCACAAGGTTTCATCTTCTCTAGAACTGGACTTCATGGACTCTGTGGCTATCTTACAACAAAATTCCATCCTTGGGAACGTTCTCTCCGCTATTCCACCACTAGCATAAGTCTGGAAGAACTCATCTATTTATTCAATCAAAATCTCTAACTTTTCTCATCAGAATATAAAGGTTTTGACTTCTAGAAGTAGAAGAATCAATTTATTGTACTGAGGAAAATACACCACTGTTGCAGCAAAACAGGTCTACAAAAATAAATGAATTTGTATAGAAAGAAAGTGAAAATCTTTGTGCATAAATAAAAGTTCAAATCACTACAACGTTAAGAGCACATATTGGAAAAATTTTAATCGCTGACCTAGGTTCCTGTGGCTTAAATTGAACTACCATTATAAAAAACATGCCGTTGACACGACGTGCGTACCCTGAGAACAGTCCTCATGTGTGTGTGGTTGAGTAAATTGGTGGGATTGTGCTTCTCTTGCTTGGCGCGCCCTCTCGCGGCGCAACAAATGGCATCCAAGCGTTAGAGAAGGACGGGAAGCAGTCCAAGTTGACTAAATTTTCTCTTTCCCTAAGAATGCAAAAAGCCTTCAAGAAAGCTAAGTTCATATGGTGAGCGAGTTATTTTGGTAATTTTGGCGTCTAGAAAACTGAAACGATGGTCATTGTCCCAACACAAATACTATTATCCAATAATCAACTCAACAAATCTAGCTTACGCAGCAAATTACGGGCGGGTATTCCACTGATTAACCACTCTGTTTGGTAGAATATACCTTATTTACCTCATTCCTAGTAATCTAACACGCAGTTCTCTTAAATAATCCCTAATCCATCTTGCCAACGCCATGCCCTTTATTACAAACTGCATCTACATATTAAGTATTTTACTACTTATATAATGCAACTTGGAATATTTAATTAAGTGTAAATAATTTCAGTTCATATTAACATTTTGGTCATTTGTATCCGTAAGCATTTGAACAGTTGTAGCACCTGAGGTTGAACCCCTACTAACCTATGCTTCTGACCCATTCAATCCAGCTAACCCGTTTCTTCTGGACTAACTAATCCATTTAAATGCTTGCTTTGACGTCATGACATCTAAACCGCAGTCATCCGTTACAACTACATTTCGAAAAGCACCACATATTAGGGAAACAACGAAAACAAACATGATAAGCTTGAATGACGTGTTTTCGGAAATATAAAGTCTTGCCAGACGTTGCTGCTTCCTTCTGGCTCCTCAGAAGCGGGCGGAAGTACATTAATCGAACTTGAAAAGTACGTGGGCACATCTACCAAAAAACAAGAGGTTATAATTGTGTTAAAATGTTTCTAAACAACTTTTAGAAAATCTTTGAAATTTATAGTAACCCGTTGAGTCGTTAAAGCGAATTGTTTTGACTTCGTGCAAAGACTAACTTTAAAGTAGAAATTTAAAGTGCTTCAAGAGGAATTATACAGTTCTTCATTTTTACATTTACAAAACATGGTGCTAATTATCTCTAGGTTTTAGGCCTTAATATTTTTTCTCACGCACTTTCGATGTATTGGCTAAGGGTATAGAACAGGGGTATATATTTGCAACTACTTACTTTGATTTTTTCTTTCTTTTTTTTGTAATATGTGTGTGTACTTTGAATTATTTTGACAGTGAGTTATTGTATTTTAATTTACTTTTTCTGGAGGTATTTCTCAAGCGTTAACACTGACTGTTTTAAGGATTAAGGGTCTTGTGATAGAACTTATCGTTAATATAGCCCCACAGGATATAAAAATCAAGTGCGCTCAAGTCCGAGGAGTAGGAAGGCCAGCGCATGCTGTCGCAATAATGATTTGGGTTACCCTAAGGATGTGTGGCATTTGTCCTGAATGTTGAAAGAATCGTAGGCAAAAAATATCCGATTCTGTGAAGCAGCCAATCCATCCTGTTGTACTCTGTAATATCGAACCATACATAATTCATTAATCTTCGGGAAACATTCTCCTTGAAGGATACCCTTGTATCCAGGTGCAGTTACAGGTTACATAGATAAAACAAAATGAGCCGAAAAACATTTGAACATAAAATGCAGTTCAAATTTCGACTTTTACACGGTGAAGTGGTTTCGTTATTGAGAATTGTGGTTTCCCTGAGTCTGAATAGCGGCAATTGTGTCTGTTGACATATACATGT
>JJRW01S0018006.1:29713-43502 GCA_001188405.1 Loxosceles reclusa
GTCACTCTAGAGATGACAGATCCGTTGGTTCTAATCCCGGCGTCAACGAAAGGGCTGTTTGTTTACTCTTCTTTGATCAAAGTAATTCAAAGAAGATTACATGACTTAGCTGTAAAGAATAATAAGCCAATTTAGGCAGAAAGGCCTTTAAAACTAGTTATGCCTGTCTCTTCCAGGGCCAACACTCATCCTTACGAATTCGTTATGTGCCTTACAACTTCTATAAAGTCTCCCTCTAGCACATGCTTCAAATATACTGCTTTGGCCGCAACCAACAAGATCGTTTCGTCGTTATTCTTCTCACTTATTTTCTGTTGGAACTCTGGACTTTATACATCGAAGGTGATAAAAGCGCTGATCGGCTTGCCAAAATGTTTGTAATGCCGTTTCCTTTAATAACCATATCGTCAGAGACAGTATCAATGAAGTATATGCCCAGTCCCTGGACATATACTTTATTGTCGATCTCGCCCTGGACGACCATCCGTTCCTGTCGAAGTTGTTGCAGAAGTGCATGAGACAATAAACGAATATCGTCTTGTAACTCCTAGAAGTACTTCGCGCATTTCGTATATGTCGAAAATCACTGTCATCAAGATTCTGCTCTCTGTACTCCACATGGTTCCGTATTAATTTCAGCGTATCCAGATGTTACAAGCTGGTGATGAACAACTACGGCTAGAGTTTGTAAATCAATTCCTCTTCAGGTATGACAACTATAGCAGCTAGCCTTCACGCAATCTGTGGATGGATGAATAACATTTATTGTTAACTGGTAACGTGAGAGCTCGCTATTTTTTTTTATTTCCTCACTCTTCAGCGCATACATGGAAATATGTATATCTCGAATGTCGTTCGATTTCGTTAAACGGTACGGTCGCTAGGGGCTCCGGCAAAGTTATGTTATGACCACCTTGTATATACTGCTTAAATCAATTACGAGTTACTATGGGGTTTTAGATAGAAGCTGCGGATGTCTCGAAGTGTTGGAGGCTGATTTATGTATGTTCCACAGATGTGGTAAGCTATGAGAAAAGAAAATGACACACGGAAACAAGGAATAAATGAATTTTATTCAAGTTTCATTTTATACATGCAAGAATGATGAACAAAAAATGTGATTTGTCGGACGAAAACCAAATTTAATACGGGAGTATGATCTCCCTTGATGGGAAGCAATGTTACACACTTATGGGCCATGAAGTCAGTCAGATTATTACGAAGGGACTGCGATGTTCTCACCCATTCCTTCAAAAGAGCGGTTTCCAGTTGTTGAATTGTTTGTGTAGGTGACAAGTAACCAGAAATCCTACACCCTTGCATGTCCCAAACAGGATCGATGGAGTTCATGTCTTGGAAACATACTGACCAATCCATTCAAGGGATTGATTCCTTTGTCGTCAAGGAAGTGGTTGTAATGCACCAGCGGAAGGAGTATGAGGAACAACAGGTTTTACATCTTAAGTTAAGTTCTGATCACCCTTAGTGTCAGAAAGTAAAGTTTCTGCAGCTCGAATGGATTTATATGAGCGTTTAGCAGACATGTTTGTGACGAATCAAATTTAGGGGTTTTTACCCAACACAAAATAAATTAAAATTAGCAAACTTGCTAATTAGGGAAAAGAGCCAAAGTAAAATTTTAAAGCAACTCTTTATTTGTGCTCACGAACAAATACAACAAAATCAAGAAGTACGTGCTAATATGCACTTATAAATGAAATTTCAAAATAATTCACACAAAGTCAAATACTTTGCAATTTACAAGTCAAAACCCCTAAGTACGTTTTATATTTTAGATTCACCTTAATCCTTATAAAACTTTAAGTTTCCTTAGATTTTTTTTTAATCTTAAGTTTTTATCACTTTAATGCCTTTTTAAATGGCTTGATAAATTTAAATTACTTATCTGAAAGATCCGTATTTATTACGACCGTAGAACCGGCTTTATGCCGTAAATATCAAGCAGTTTGGCCTTCCTTCAGGCACGCAGGTATGAAGAATCACAACTTTTAAAGAAGGCACTTGGAGGTACGTAATACACCATATTTTTGCGGGCACGAAATCAATAGTTAAGTCCCACACAATTATACAGAAGCACTAGTATTAGTGCTTATAACACTACGGTCGCAGAATTTAACTCCCAACACTCCTCTCCAAGTCAAGGCGCCGTGAGCGAAAGAGCCAGAGCCTAGAACGCAGAATTCGGAGCACCAGAATTATAACTTTTCGTGTGAGCTTTGCTTTCTTTTCTGTTGCCACTCAACTCGTCTAATGACGTGACGCCCTAATTGATTTGTTTTTGTCCAGTCGAGGTGAGTACGGATGTTATCTTTTTGCGCTAGTTGTTAGCAATGTTAAACAGGGAAGGGTTATCGTTACATGGGACTATGTCCGATGAGATTTGTCGTCGTTCATTAATAGGAGTTCATCGTTTGATTGCTTCAGCGTAAGGAGCCACCAAGGACCTGAGAATGCCATCCCTATATCTTTGAGCCGTCAGGTGAACCATTTCTAATAATATGGACGACTGTGCCACCATTAAAAAGATTCCGCCCTTATAACGTCTTTCTCGTTTGACCCAGCTAAGTCAACGCTTCGAGCTCAGACATTATATCAAAAACTTGTGTCTGAACTCCCTCGGAGTCAGGCAGTTGTGCGTCTGCTGCTCTGCGTGACTTCGTAAAATAATTGCGTTTATCAGACGTAATTCAATTCAACAGTAAACAGTAAACGGAAACAGGAAATTTTCTTTCCATCTGACTGTCAAAGGGGGAAAAATGGAGAAACTACTAAGTTTTAGGAAGTTTTATTTTTCATATTGTAAAGAAAAAACTTTTCTTATGTCGACGCCGGGATTCGAAACAACGGGTGTGCCATCCTCAGAGCCTCAAGCGTCCGCTTTAACCGATTAAGCTACGCCGACTCTTGTCTATAGCTTATTTCGAACTCATTCGTGGGTGGACCGCGAAATCTTTCCCCACTTGAAAGAGAGGTCAGGATATCGACCGGACCTCGAGTGTTGGACCTAACGGTTAGGTCCTTGACAACTAATGTGCGCCGCTAAGTTCGGGCATCATTTGTAAAGAAAAAGTTTTAGTTTCTTCGTCGACGCCGGGATTTGAACAAACGGATCTGCCATTTCCAGAGCGGCCTCTTTAACAGATCTACCTACACCGAAGGAGTAACTGAGTAGCTTATATTAAAGTCATTTGTGGGCGGGCAATGCACCCTCCCCCACTTGAAAGAGAGGTCGGGTTATCTATCTGACCTCGAGTGGTGGACTTAACGGTTGGGTCCTTGATCACTAGTGTGAGTCCGTGTTCGGGCGCCATTTGTAAAGAAAGATTTTTACTTTTTTCGACTCCAGGATTCGAACCAACGGATCTGCCATCCCCAGAGCCCCAGAGCGGCCGCTTTAACCTATTAAACTACACCGACTCTTGTCTTGTGAAGATTATTTCGAAGTCATTCGTGGGTGGACATTACAATATCGAAATCATATTATCGAACTTGTCGCGATTTATTGTTCTAAATACGACGATATCGTAAAAGTTGGCAAGTCTGCATTTAGAAGAAATTTATAGGACGTGGGAATAATATGCACACACACATACACGCAAATGTTTTCATCTTTCACACGTCTTCTCGCCTCAGCACACCTACCCCCATCACTAAATCATGGTTAGGATAATGCCTTTTAAATATACAGTCTAGTAACATTAATGTCACCAGGAGCTAATATCCGGAGTAACCACCGTATGCAGCACGGACAACACGTGAGACGGACTGGTAGCAGCTGGACAAGGTTCTGGAAGGTGTTCACAGGGATATGGAGTCATGTTGACTGCAGTGCATCTGTTACCTGTTGGAGGGTGCATAGTGGAGGATTCGTAGGCGAATAGCACGATCGACGTGGTTCCACAGGTGCTCAATTGGGTTTAAGTCCGGGGAATTTTGTGGCCAGGGAAGTACTGTGAATTCTCATTCGTGCTTTTCCAACCACTCACGTGAAATTCCAGCTGTGTGGCATGTCACATTATCGTACTGGAAGATGCCATTGGTCCCGCATTTACGGATGTACGTTGTCCGCAAGAATAGATACATACTTAATTTGGTCCATAGAGCCTTCCACAGGGTTGAGAGTACCCAGCGAATTCCAGAAAAACATTCCGCAGACTATATTGATGCCCCTACCAGCTTACATTTCTCCAACAATGGTTGAAAGGTGTTGGTTCTCTGATGTTTCTCGGACGAATACACCAACATCCATCCGTTCGATGGAGCAGAAACGTGACTCATCGGAGTAGACAACCCTATGCCAATCACTGGAGTTCTAATGCAGGTACTGCCGTGCAAATGTCAGCGTCTTCCGGCGGCGAACCGACGTTAGCATAGGTGCAGTAACTATCCGTCTGTTGCGGGGGCCGATACGCAGCAAGGTTCGCTGCACTGCCGTTTTAGACACACTTCGGTAGCATCCCCAATTGAGTTCTACAGTCAGCTGCCTCACTCTAGCATGTCTATTGGCTCGGACGCAAAGTCACAGCAGCGTTCACCTCTGACATCTATGGCACGTGGTTTTCCGCAGGTGCCACTTTGCCTGTTGGTTATGATGCCATTTTCACATGTTCCATGCACTCTAATCACGGCAGTTTCTGAAATATTGCCACCCTTCTTCAGAAAGCTGTAAAGAATGTGCCCTTTTCGTCGACGCCGGGATTCGAACCTACGGATCTGTCATCTTCCGGAGAGAGACCGCTTCACCGATTAAGTTATGCCGACAGGTATCTGGGCAGCTTATTATCGAAGTCTTTTGTGGGGAGAACTTTACAACGCCCATGATCATCCGTTTCTGAAAGACCGATAAATCGCTCCTTTTATTCATGACAGCAACGTGTCATACGTTCCCGTATGGGTACAACACACCTTATATACACACCAAACTTGCTCCTGACACGTGCCCTATTTCATTGGCTATTCAATGCTGACGTAAAATGTAGGCGGTGGTCACAATAATGCGACTCGGCAGCTTATTATCGTACTCGTTGCAATTTATCGTACTAAATACGACAAAATCGTAAAAGTTGGTAAGTTTTCATTTAGGAAAAATTTTGTATGGCATGGTAATAGCACACACACACATACAAGCAAATGTTTCCCCCGCCTTTGACACCCTTCCCGCCTCAGCACACCTACCTCCACTCACTTTCTCTAAATCCTGGATACACGCTAATGTCCCCTAAAATATGAAAGGGGGAAAATATAACGATGACTGTGATTTTGCCTGGAGAAAACGGTAGCTGTTTATTGTTTTTTTAGTGCAAACATCGATTAGATATCTTTTTTTATTTTTTCTGGAATAAAGACGGAGGGTACGTTTTCGCAGGGGGAAGGCACAATGTCCTCAATATTTATGCAGGTGATGTTTTACTGGAGCAACTGCTTATTATAGCGACGCGATCGAATATTACCTGGAAATCGGTGGACAGGAAAGACGTTTTGTTTGATGCAGGGAGTTGGTGTGCGTAATGGTTGGCGCACGCTACGGCGACTTGGGTTCACTGACTTTATTGGTTCACGAACGACGAGTTGCATGCGGAGCGGAGGGTGAGTGCCCGTCTCCCGCGAGCTTTCCCGCCATAATCTTTTATTCTCGGCTCGTAGTAGCTCTCGGTACTGAGTATATAAAAAACGAAAATCTTTGCGACTCTCTCTCTCTCTCTCTCTCTCTCTGCGCGTGGCTTTTACTATTCACAATAATCATCATGTGTAGAAGGTACAACACACAACTTTGTGACTGTCTGTTGTAATGAAAATGTTCCCTTTTGTCTCTGTCTCTCTCGATGCCACGATTCGAACCTACGGATCTGTCACCTCCGGAGTGACCGCTTTTCCATTTAAGTTACGCCGACAAGTATCTGGGCAGCTTATTATCGAAATCTTTTGTGGAGAGAACCTTATACTGTAGATTATGCAGAAAAGAGGCTGCAGCGTGAAGAAACCAATAGCATAACGCCGCACTTCAGAAAAGAGAAGAGAAAGAATCAAGTCCTGATTAACGCACGGACCCTCCGGGCTCTAGACCTTGGCCCCCAGAGATTAAATGCACCACATTTTTGTATATAGTTGAGATTTATTTATTTATTAGTCCAGTACAACGGGACAATCGTCCCTCTTACGGTACTCGGGAAGTAAGTGGTGTAGGGTAAAAAATATACACAGCATTACATAATACATGAATAAAGTAACAACAAAAAGACATACAGATATAAGGAGAAATCATTATATATACTGACTTAATATTAACACAACATAATAATTTTAAGAGTAGTGAATTAAATACACTGCGTGATAATTAAATACACTGCTGAATGCATATAAAGCCTATTCATTGATTCTTTTTTTTTTTTTTTTGATAAATTACAAAGCATAAGTCACGAGCATTATACAGCATACATGGTGCAATGATAGTCCACATAATGATGCTGAATATCATCAACGAAATATGCAGCGAGATTTGAAATACATAGGTGTACTCTGATAAATGTTGCAAAACCAATAAAATGTCAGGGGATTTTTTGTGTGACTCAAGTGGTGGAGCCAGAGAGGGTCAGGCAAAGAGCGAAGGGTAGCACATAGCTTACTGAGACTTTGTGAGAAATCAATGTCAACCATTTTCGATAAATCGTTACATGCTTCTGTAATGCGATGCAAGAGGGAGCGAGTAATGCTCTTAGTGAGTGAAATGGTGCTGAAAAAACAGGCTTAAACCTAGATTCCATAGAAGGAACATGAAAGTTCAAGGAATATAGAAACTCAGGATTATCAGTATGACTGTTGATAATTTTATGGAGCTAAATTATATCAGAGCAAGTCCTTCTAAGTTTCTATCTAATAGTCATCTAATCTTCTTCTTCTAAGCGTTGAATATGAAATTCAAATTGCTAACTTGCATTTCAAATCAAAATTTAGAATAATTGCAACAATTTCAAACACTTTGTAAATTACAAGTAAAAAAAAAACTTTTGTACTTAAGTCACCTTAACCTTAATGAAACTTTTAGGTTTCTTTTGAAACCTTTTAAATCTTCAGTTTTTGTCACTTAATTTGGCCTTTTAAATGGCTTGATAAATTTAAATTACTTATCTGTCGAATCCTTAATTATTTCGACAGTTGAATCGGCTTTTACTACAACAAAACAGTTAGTCTTCCTTAAAACTCTCAGGTATGAAGTATCACAATTCCAAAGAAGGTTCATGAAGATATGTAAATACACAAATTTTTCCGGCTCTACTTTAATACTTAAGTACACATTAATGCAAGTGCACTAATTGTTAATGCTTATACACTACGGTCGCTGTAATAAATCTCTGTCACAGAGCTTAATTCCAGACGGTGCCAGAGTCGATAACGCAGAGCTCTGCACGCAGAATTACCGGCATAGCGGAATTACCACTTTTCGTGAGTGTTGCTTTTTATATGTTGCCACGCAACTCGTCTGATGATGTGACGTCCCTAGCTTTTTTTTCTTTGTCAAGTGGAGGCGAGTATGGATGTTAACGTTTTGCGCTTGCGGTTAGTAAATGTTAAATAAGGAAGGGGTAAAGTTAAACCGTTACAATCCGGTCATCACAAAGCGAAGGATGAGCGACGAGATGACGCATCAGGAAAACGTCTGCGGCGGATCGACATCCACAGCGTCATAAATTCTAGCTGTTGCTGCACCCGTTGCGTGTTTCCGAACGGTAAACAATAGTCTTTTGGAAGCTGGAATGCGAGTATGCGTGACACTGGCACGTTTGTCTCTGACTCCTAGGCAGCGCCACGAATACCTGGCGCGCTGTCCACAACGCGCGCATTGGAGAAGTGAATAACATTCCGTGGTCTTCAGTGACGAAAGCCGATTGTGCTTGAGAGCCTCAAATGGTCGTTTGCGCATTCGTAGGCGACTCCTTCCAGCGTGCAACTGCCAACCACACACAGGCCTTACACCAGGCATCATGGTTTGGTGAGCAATCAGCTATCACTGCCGCACACAACTGGTGTTTGTACAGGATACATTCAACAGTTCTCCATACATTAACAATATTATTCAGTCAATTCTCCATACATTAACAATATTATTCAGTCAATTCTCCATACATTAACAATATTATTCAATCAGTTCTCCATACATTAACAATGTTATTCAATCAGTCCTACTGCCATTTTTAAGCGCTATCCCGAATGGCGAATTTTAACGAGATAACGCAAGTCTATATACGGCCTTGTTAACGCAGGATGCTCTAAAGGATGTGCAACCACTACCTTGGCATGTACGTTTCCCAGACTTGTCTCCAATTGAAATTGCCTGAAATTAGATTGGACGAATATTTTTTCTGTGCCCCAAGGCAACAACGACCATCTCCGATTTACGCATGTAGGTCGAGTATACATGGTCTAGTATGCCGCAGCGCGATATCCAGCATCTGTACGACAGATTGCAGGATTGGAAGCCTGCATGGGGAGTTCATGGGGGGAAGTTCCATCCCATATTAAAAGTATGATTATGTAAACTTCACATTCCCTTTGTCAGTTAAATAAACGTTGTTTACGCTCAAGCCTTTAATTACTAGCTAATCTTCACATGATGAGTATGTTTTGCTTGTGGACCATGGTGTACTTTTTTCAATTTTCGGTAGTGTATATGTCACGATGAAACTTAGTTTTGAGAGCAAAGTATTACTCGAAACAATGTCGCTCATGAAAATCATGAAGAAAAATAAATTTATTGCAAACTAGCCAATAAATTGGCGTTGCTCGGGTCTTCAAATACACAGGTTTCCGTATGTGTAGGAAACGGTGAAGATTTCTGTAGGACACACATACATGTAAGTACAGACAAGCAGTGATTGGGGATTTTATATGTATAGATGAGGAAAGCGTTCAACAGTGAGTTTAACATGAAAATATGCTCAACAATGTATTGCCATGGAAACGGACTCAACAGGACTCTGCTATGTAAACAGAGTGAACACTACTTTGCCATTGAAGCGATGCATTGCTATGAAAACGGGCCATCAAATGATTTACCATGTAATTATGATCAAAAATTGGTAAATTGCAACAATACTTAACAATGGAGCATATTTCCATAGGTTTCAATGTTTGTCAAGGAAGGGGTGGTCCGGTACAGGGTATGAAAAGGGTAGCAAACGTTTAAAATAATCTGATATTTGCTTTTCGCCAATGCCTAAACAATCCGTATATAAATTTTGAGACCGATCGGTCAAACTGCTATACATAATGAGGACATAGACAGACATTCGATTTTATACAAGGTGCTACAGCTATTTGAGAACATATGTGTTTTGAGTGGGATTCTAAGATTTTGTAACGAATTTTGTTTCTCTTTTGCCGATTGAAGATGTCACAATCTAAATTGACACAAGAAATGAAAACAGCACACTGTAATTTGTGCGTTAGCACACAGATTTGGAGACTAAAACATTCCTTAAAGTCGCCAGATTATTTGCTTTTAAATTGAGAAAACAGCTGCAGGAGTCTTTAGGGAATGTGTCACCTGTGGTGGAGACAGAACACCATTAGTCAAAGTCAGACATTAATAGAACCACTGAATCTGTAAAGGAAGTGTCGGGGGAATATCAAAGATGAGAATCACAGCAAGTCAATAAGAGCCATTCCTTATTAATTGTAGGCGGCAGAGTCTATAGTTTGAGGTGTTGTGCACGAGAACATCAAGTACCGGTCGTACTCAATGAGACGAGGTTAAATGTATATCCGCAAAGAGCAAACAGAACTGTCTGCTAAGAGTGAAACCTTTGCTTACTAAGGTGAAGCAGCCTAAGAAACCAGACATGTTGTGGTATTTCTGAGACGAGACAAAAAATCTGTGAGGATCAAAAACCAAATCGCAAAAATGACAAATGGTTGTGTTCAGACCCTACAGAAATCCTTGTATTCATGCATAGCAAATTTCCGAATTCTATCATGGTACTGGACATTGCATTCAATGACGACCGCGTCATGCTACCATATTTCTTCCCATAAGATCTTAGATTCAGTGCCACAGCCTTCATTCAAACCCTGGAACCTATTATGAAACCCTGGATTGATCAAGTGGCGAATGGAAAGGACTCTGTTTCCGCATCACACAGCCTATAAGACACAGCAGTAGATGGCTGAAAACCTTCATGGCCATGTTACGCCTAACATGTGCCTTCTCCCCGCTTCTCCCAATTTGAACAACTTGACTATCATGCGTGGAGGCGCTGTAGAAAGAGGGACCAGCTGTATTCCACATAACACCAAAGATTCTCTGAAAGCTTCCAATATTTAGGTTACGGCCAACTTGAACAAAGGCCACTTCCTTAAGGCACGTCGTTGCTTCCGACCGCGAATCAAGGCCGTCATTCAAGCTGAAGGAGGTTTCGTTGAATAATCGTTTACTGTATTCTTAATAATTTTCCTTCCAAAATCTGATTTCTCTGAAGTTCTGTATTGGATTCTCATAGCTATCGTACTGTGTGAATGCGGATATGTATGTCTTGGATAACATGAATCTCATTTTATTTACTACACGTGATTTGTGTTTAGGATTTTATTAAATTTGGCTGACAACTAGAATATATACAGGGTGTTTCACAAAGTACTACCTAATTTTGAAGTGAAATAACTCAAAAACGGCGATCGATAAAACAATGAAACAAGTTGTATGTTTATTGGGAAAGCTGTAAGCTTCAAAATATTAATTACAAATGTTGCCGATAAGTGGCGCTGTACGCTGCAGTCGCATACGGCGTAAAGAAAAATTTTACTTTTTGTCGACGCCAGGATTCGAACCAACGGATCTGCCATCCCCAGAGCTCCAGAGCTGCCGCTTTAACCGATTAAGCTAAGCCGACGTAGTATTTCTCTCGCTTATTTTGAGGTCATTTGTGGGTGGACGGAGTCCGAGAAAATAGGCTATAAGTAGTGGTAAGACTCCCCTTTACAAGCAGTCGTTGCAATCACATTAAAATCGATGGAAAATGTGCACCTTGCACAACACAGAGATGGCACAGCACAGCAAACGAACACTTGTAGCCTGTTCCTGAATATTCTATACGTGCTGGATGGCGCTAATCTGGATTCAGCTGCAATTCTTCGGATGGATTTCCTCGGATTACACTGAATAACTGCAGCAACTGTCGTGACATTTTTCAGGTGTAACTGCAGATTACCTGGGGCCAACATTTCCCACCAATACATCTGCTACGCTAACTGTCCGTTCGAATATTTCGAAAGATGTAAAGAAAAACTGCCTTATGTCGACGCCGGGATTCGAGCCAATGGATCTGTCACCTCTAGAATAACCGCTTTACCGGTTAAGCTACGCCGACGTGTTTATTTGAAGCTTATTTTCGAAGTATTTCGTGGAGAGAACCTTACATCCAACCCACTTGAGAGAGAGAGAGGTCAGAACACCAATTTGACCTCGAGTGGCGGGCTTAACGGTTGGGTCCTTGGCCACTAGTGTAAGTCCATAAGCTCGAGCTCTGTTGTAGAGAAATGTTGCCTTTTGTCGTCGCGGGGCTCGAACCATCGGATCTGTCATCTCAAAGTGACCGCTTTATCGTTTAAGCTACGCCGACGTGTATCTAGTCAAAATATTGATTAAAAACTGCTCCTTGTTACCGTAGGACTGCGAGTCAACCGCTGATACTCGAGTACCAGAAAAACAGCTTGGTCCATGGAATACATCTACTTCCTTCAGTACACTAATCTCCTTTCACGTTTCAACAGCGGAACTCTCCGAAGCCTGATCGCTCTGTGCTTCACTTTTATAGTGATCCCTACTGCTCTACTATAATACTACCTACTGGATCACTATAAAGTACACTCTTTATAGTGATCCTTACTGCAACTACAGCGTACAGCGCCGCCTGTCGGTAACATTTGTAACTGATTCTGAAACATCAGTGTCAGATTTTACTCCTTTCCCAATAAACATACCACTTGTTTTCTTCTTCTACGATTACCGTTTCCGAGTTATTTCATTTCAAAGTTAAGGTGTCCTTTGTGAAACACCCTGTATAGTTTCCGCAATATTCTAAGCACACGGGACAACGTCAGCCACAGTAGACAATTCTGTATTAGTATCTGGAAACGAAACCTAAGGTATTCATGAACTCTTCACGATTCCAATTATGTGAACAGACAAAGAGACAAAATTCTATTTGCTCAAACTAGTGCTTTGTTTACATACGTATGTATGGTAATCTTTAAGTGAAAGAAGCAAGGTACTGGTTTCAGAGAGAAAGAGAACAAGTATGTGAGAGTATCGATTTCGAAGGTGGTGAGTCATCTTTCTCTTCTACCTGAGACTCTACCAGACACGTGTAGTTGTATCCGGCAGGTGATGGAGGATGAAGAATGACTCACGCGTCTTTCTCACACTCCGATGTATGTATGTATGTATGTATGTATGTATGCATGCATGCATGCATGCGTGTGTATGCGAGTGTTGCGTAAAGCTGTTTGCTCGTTTTGTACTCGTTGCTCTCCGCGGATCTTATTTTTTCTCCCTGCCCTCCATCTCCATCCATTATTGGGTCACTCCCTTGTTTTACGATCTGGAACGAAACGACTCTCTTGAGACAAGCAGGAGTACTCTCCTCTCACTCTTCGCTTTAAAAGCTTCAACTGTATTGGGTGAAAGCTCCTTTTAACAAGTTTTCCATTTCATTGCCTTTCGAGCTTTTTAGAAAATGTGATACGTCAATTTTGTTTTTAGAAAAATCAGCGAACTTTTCCCCTTTTCTTTATTATATTATGGCTCATTTTGCATGCAACTACGAACTCTCGACATAAGTAAATTTTGTTTCTGCTTCAATAATAGCCGAGTATTAATTTAGCCCATCAGAGTATCTTTCACTTTCTTTTTCAATATTTTTTCTTTAATCTAAAACTCTGCGGCAAAGATCAAATTTTATTTGTTGGAGGGGAAAAAGGGAGACAGAGAGGGTAGAAATTTCTGGTAACGGAAAGAAAAGGAATATTGATTGTCTTTTAGTATCAGAATTACTGCCTGTTCTTTGTTGGATACAATACTGTTAAAATTTTCTGTAAAACAACAGATAATTTTAACGTTTTTTTTTTCTAGTTTTTTAAAGGAAACTATCGCATAACCGTAAAATAACAGTGCAGTTCTATTTCCGACCATAAAAGTATAAGGGTCTATGACCATTTTTTTCCTCTAAAGCGGTAAAAGAACCGTATTTTCACGCAACAACCGCACATTGTTAAAACTTTCAGTACCAGAAAAAAAAAGATGTAACGACGTTATTTTTAATGGTTATTTTCTCGTTTGTTCAAGAAACTGTCGCCTAACCGTAAAATCACAATATGCAATTTTATTTCCGCCGGGTAGAATTTAGCAAAATCAAAATCAGTAACCGTGAATAATGTGTTCATTTTTCTTACAGTTTATGATTGTATTGTTACTTAATCGTATATATGTGATATAACTGCTTCTAATCTGCTTTTGTGTATTACGATTCTGTAACCGTTATAACAAAGGCCAAGACTCGAACTACGGATCTGTCAACTCCGGAGCGACTGCTTTCCCAATTATGCTACGCCAACGGCTGCTGTGCAGCTTATTATCTGTCTTTTTTGTGTTTTCAGGGGTTTGTTGGATATTTGGCGAGATTAGTCATCCATCAAGTCTGCTAAGGGTAATCTCGCCAACTATACCCAACAAACCCCTGGAAACTAAAATACTTAGCACTCAGGATCCTCGCCAACA
>JJRW01S0018016.1:46213-57536 GCA_001188405.1 Loxosceles reclusa
CGTAGAAATACGTTTCGACGATTTTTTTTATTTTACTCGCACAGGCGATTTATGAGGGTTATAAAAATAATATTCGGCACTGCAATGTTCAAAGTGATGACGAACTAGCTATAAAAATTTGCAGTTGTTGGTTATTTGGTTAGTGAAAATTTAATAGCACAAAACCTGAAAAAGTCATTCTGTGCCAAACGTAGGACAAACAGCAACGAGACAAGAACAAAACAGTTGAAGAACAAACAAGCACAAAAGGGAAAAAGATGTTTTACGTCTATCCGTGTAAGGCACAGCACCTCACAAAGAGCACAGCACGCTGCACCAACTTGTGTTCCATGCTGGCAATTAGTGGATGAATTTCATAGCTTCTGGTGCAACACCAGACAGGGCTTTGTAAGACATAATATTGTAACTGTGTCAAAGCATGTGACGAGTGTACAAGAAATGAATACGTAAAACGAAGTGTGAAGAAACCAGTAAAACACTCAAATGTAAACATGTATGAAAACTCTCTAAAGTTGGTGATACAAATGACAAGGAATCAAAAAACGCTGCAAAATGGTAAAATCGAACGGTGGTGCTAAAATTTTACGAAGGTCTAAAAGACGAGACTAAAGCACCTGAACACGAAGACAAGTAAAATCAGAACAATCAATGAAAATGTGTTGAATAGTGAAAATTGAATGGCAGTACAAACAGGTAGGTGGTACCTCGCAAGCAAAAGGAACCCATGCATAAATAGGGTGTGACCAATACGCAGCTGAGTCAGAAGCATGTCTTCGCGTCGAGAAGAGCACGGCCAGTCTACAACTATAGGCTTTACTACATGCAGCTTGTTCGCAGTCTGTGTGCCCCAGTACCGTTGCCACCGATCATAGAGACGGGCTCGAATAACGGGTTTCCAGTGAGTGAATGAGACAGTCATTCCCAGACGACCCGCAGATGACTTTGCTGCACGGTCTGCAGCCTCGTACCCAGGAATGCCGACGTGACCAAGAATCCAGGAAGAGCGGATATCAAAGCCAAGAAAACTCAAATCACGCAAAGTAACAAGGATGTGGAGCAACACAGGGTGAGTCGGATGCTGCAGCGAAACAACGGCCTGCAAAGCACTGAGTGAGTCAGAGTAGACTCATGTCCGTACCAACGAGAAACGGGTAATGTGTTCCAATGCCAGGGAGTGGGAATGTAGCTCAGCTGTAAAAATCAACGCTTGTGCAGGAAGGCGGCCAGAAACCGAAACGGCACAGCACACCATAGCAGAACCAACGTGTCCGTCAGATTTGGACACATCTGTGAAGATGGCGACATGCTGGGAATATGCGGCACGATGTGCAAGGTATTATTGCACATACTGAACGTGGGGAGTGTTGCATTTGGCAAACAGACACATGTCGAAGCAAACAGAAGACTGAAACCTCTCACATGGTGCAACAGATACCACAACACTCTCTGCAATGTCAGGAATAATCAAACCAAGCTCACGTAGTAACGAACGCATTCGAATGCCGAAAGTAGAGTCGTAAGACGGATGTACGTGGGCCTGGGGGCAAACACCCGACCCCATAAAGAATGGGTTCGTTGAGACTGCAACTTTACGTGAAATATCGCAATCTCAGGTTCTGACGATGTGGTTCGACGTATAAACTCTGAACCGGAAAAGTCCGGAAAGCACCAGTGCATACACGTAGGGCCTATGGACCACAGGATCACGCAGCTTCATACGAGATGGACGAGTTGAATCACACACAGCACAAGCATAGTCCAGCTCGGAGCGGATGAGCGACAGATACAGGCACAAGATGTAGTTGACAATACCTTGAGGATGTTCATCTCCTTAGTACATTTAACTTTCATATGACGAAGATATGCCACGAAAGTGAGAGATCGGTCGAAGAGGACAACAAGAAAATAGGTTTCGGGAACAACCGGAATCCTGCGGATCCTAAAAAGAGTTGGTCGGTTATTCGAGGTTTAATGGCTTGTTTGATGCTTGGTGTTTTCTTATGGTTCAAGGATCTATTAAAATCATGCTGTGCCAAACACGAAACGAACATGATGGTTGGTTGGTTGGTGTTTAATGGCAGAAAACCTGAAAGGCCATTCTGTGCCAAGCAGAAGATATACAGCAACAAAAAATGAAAGAGTAGAACAAGCAGGAAACTAACAAGAACACAGACCTGCACGCGTCAAAGGTACAGAAGAGTGACATTAAAATAAAAAGCTAATAAAAACATGGCGATGAAACACATGGCGTTGATCACAAAGTTAAAATCCAAGGAAAACAGAAAATACACTTCATGATAAAGATGACAAGAAAGCAAAAATTGGTGCAAGATGGTAACTGATGTAGATCCTAAAATGGTATGAAGGTCTAAAACAGGAGAATTACAAACCTGGACACGAAGTGATTAAAAACAGGACAGTCAATGGAAATGTGTTTAATGGACAAAACTGAATGGCAGACGGAACATGTAGGTGGCTCCTCGCCATACAAAAGAAAACTATCCGTGAGACGAGTATGTCAATGCGGAGCCGAGTAAGCAACACGTCAACTCTACGAGCAAGCAGTCCGCTACTATAGGTTGTATGACATGCAGCTTGTTCGCTGTCTGTGTCCCAGAAGTCTTGCCAGCGAGCATGGAGACGGGCTCGAACGACGGGTTCCCAGTCGATGAATGGGAGGGGCATACGCAAACGACCCGCGGAAGACTTCGCGGCACGGTCTGCAGCATCGTTCCCAGAATACCGACGTGACCCGGTATCCAGCAAAAGCGGATATCAAAGCCACGAAGACTCAAGTCACGAAAAGCAACAAGGCTGTGGGACAACACAGGGTGGGTCGGATGCTGCATAGAAACAAGAGCCTCCAAAGCACTGAGTGAGTCCGAGTTAACACAGGTCCTGAACAAATAGCAACGTCGAATGTGTTCCAATGCCAAGAAGATGGAATGCAGCTAAGCAGTGTATATCGAAGCCTGGGCAGGAAGACTGTCGATAAGTGTAACGCCACAGCACACCATAGCTGACCCAACGTGCCCGTCAGATTTTGACCCATCAGTGAAGATGGACACGTTGTGAATACGACGCTCTATGTGCAAGGTAGTACTGAACATATTGAGCGTGAACAGTGCTACATTTGGCAAACCGACACAGGTCAAACATACCGATGGCTGAAACTGCTCCCAAGGGGCAAAAGAAACCACGACACTCTGCGAAACATGAGGAAAAGACAAGTCAAGCTTACTCAGTAAGTGACGCATCCGAAGACCGAAAGTAGGGACGCAAGACGGCCGTGCATGAAAATGACGCGCAAGACGGGGTTCAAAAACTCTGCTCTATAAAGGATGTGTACGTTGAGACTGCAACTTCAGGAAATAACGTAATCTCAGCATCTGTCGAAGGAGTTCGAGCGATAGTTTCTGTCCGCGTCGTACAAGCTCTGTACAGATGCCCGGAAAGCACCAGTGCACAGACATAGTGCCTGGTGAGCGACCGGATCGAGCACATGTAAACGAGATGGTCGGGCAGAACCATGCACAGCACAAGCAAAATCGAGCTTTGAGCGGATGAGCGACCGATACAGGTGCAAAAGAGAGACACTGTCAGCACCCCAAAAGGTGAACGACAGTACATTTCACTTTCAGGCGACAAATATGCGCTTCGAAAGTGAGAGAACGGTCGAAGATCACGCAAAGAAAATGGGTTTCCGGAACGACCGGAATGGTAACGGATCCTAAAGTAAGGTTCGGATCCGGATGCCAGTCCCGTCTGCGACGGGAAATGGATGCAGACGGTCTTGTCCGGTGAAAAGCGAAACCCGTTATTATCCGCCCAGTGAAATAGCCGGTTCAAGCTGAGCTGTAATCGACGCTCGAGAAGTCTCATATCCACGGAGCTATAAGAAATCTGCAAGTCATCAACGTACATCGAGCACTGGATCCCAGGAGGAAGCGTGGACACAATGCCATTCAGTTTAATGATTAATAATGTGACGCTTAAAATAGCGCCCTGGGGGACGCCTTCTTCCTGAAGAAACTGGCGGGACAGAGTCGTGCCAACGCGAACCTGGAACGTGCGACCTGCCAAGAAGTTCTAGACAAACACCGGCAGGTTTCCCCGAAGCCCCATAGCATGGAGGTCACGGAGAATACTATAACGCCAGGTGTGGTCATATGCTTTCTCCAGGTCAAAGAAGATCGACATCAAATGAGCACAACGAACGAACGCCTCCCGGATGGACGTCTCCAGGGCGAGTAAATTATCTGTAGTTGATCGCAACCGCCGAAAGCCACTCTGGAACGGACGCAAGGCACCACGAGATTCGAGGAAATGCACTAAACGTGCATTGACCAACCGTTCCATTAACTTATATATGCAGATAGTCAGCGCAATAGGTCTGTAATTCGAAGGCGAAGTGGGATCCATCCCAGGTTTCGGAAAGGGCAGCACAATAGCGTGACGCCATGCGGACGGAAACACCTGCACCAGCCAAATGCGGTTAAATAACCGTAGCAGCACACGGAGTGATGCAGGAGATAAATGTCGCAACATGGCATAGTGCATTGTATTTGGTCCTGGCGCAGAGTCGTGAGAACGTGACGCAAAAGAGACCACGGGGGTACTGTGACGGAGAGCTAAAAGACAGATCCAAAGTAGTGAATGACCGCGTTGGGGCATGAAAATACGTAGCATCACCAGTATTCAGCCGGGACAAGTCGAGATCTGTGAGCAAGCGTTCAACAACTCGACCCCTGCTCTTGTTAGAGGAGTTTCCCCAAACAGATCTGTGACCGTTAAAATCTCCAAGCAGCAGAAACGGTTGCGGAAGCTGAGACACCAGATCGCCCAAAGTAGGAAAGGCCAGTCGGTCTCCCGTTGGCAGATACACGGAGCAAACCGTGAGCGTATGGCCGACAAAAATGCGTACAGCAACAGCCTGTAACGGCGTCTGAAGCGTCAGAGTTATGGGTTGCACGTGGTGGGAGACGAGAAGATCTACGCCTCCCCGAGACTAGACTCGGACGAGTCGTCGTCCGCGTGATAAACATCTGACGCAGGTGTACTTGAGCTGTGGTTTCGTGTAAAGCAACACACTCACAGGAGAATAGGTGTTCAACAACCGTTTCAGATCATCGACGTTGGCACGCAAACCACGACAGTTCTGTTGCAAGATACTAGTAGCCATTACGTGGGAGGCGGGGACGGCTTAGACTTAATGCTTTCCCGTTTGGACGAGGGTTTTGTAACTGTAGGAGGAGAAACTGTGTCCATACAGTCCTCGTCCTCAAATGCTGAGAGTTCGCTAAATGAATTGGAGAGGTGTAAAATACCATGCGTAACAGCACCTTTTTCCAATCTTTTTCAACAATTTCTTAGACTCGGTGGTCTTGCTGATAGCTGGTTTAGAATGTTTGGGAGTACACCAAGGCGGAACACCAGAAACCATAAGAGGAGCTTTCTGCTTAGGCTTGGAAGGCTTAGCAGTTGCAGAAGCCTTTGAAGCAGCGCTAGGAGATGGAAAATCTGGCAAGACACACAACAGGGGAAACAGAGTAGTTTTGACCTCGGCGGACTTGGAGCTACATGCAACCAACAGCGTATGAACCGCGGAGCGGAAGAGGCGACAAACTTTTTCGCGTTAGCGTAAGAAAGACGCTGAGTCACTTTAACCTGTTGGAGATGTTATTTCCTTCATGCCATATGGGGCACGCCCGCGAATACGCAGGGTGAGTGCCCCGGCAGTTAATGCTACAGGTAGAAAAAGAGCATTGATCCTCGTGTGTAGAAAGTCCGCAATGAGGACACGTCGCAGCTCCCCGGCAAGAGGTTTGCCTGTGGACGAAGCGCTGACACTTGAAGCACCGTAGAGGATTAGGAATGAACGGGACAGAGAAGATAACCAGGTTTTGACGTCCGACGGAAGCACAGGCGTATTAAACGTTAAAATGGGGTGCTTGGTGTTAACCGTCTGACCGACAGTTTTTACGCATTGAAAATCGTTGCACAGCTGTTGTTACTCCTTGGTCCGCAGTTCGGAAAGTATTTTCTTGTCGGGAACGTGAAGAAGATCAGATTCCAAAATCACGCCAAGCGAGGTGTTTAGAGTACCGTGAGGAGTAACAGTGATCGGCATGTTTGCGAATGATGTACAATGCATAAACGTATAACACGAAGCTGTTTCTACCAATAAGTCACCCGATCGTAAACGTTTGACAGACTTTGGAGTGCCAGCGAGAGCATAGATTCCCTTTGAGATGAAGAATGGTGATTATTTGGAAAACCCAGGGTCACTTGAATGCATGAGAAAACAAGGTGCAGAGGAATGAACAGTTGAAGACGAAGCGGAGCATTCGGTTCGGGCCCTCTTAGAGGACCCACTCGAAGGGTTTAAATTTTGTTTCTCCATTGAGATTAGAAGATTCGTCTCCCGGCAGCCCCACCCACCACTGAGCCCAACAAGGGGACGTGCAAGCACGCCAGGAATAACCAGGAGCTATACCATCACAGGCGAGTCAAACGGGAAGACTAATCTCGCCGACCCGACCGATCAGTTGACCCTAGCCGGGGAACGCAAAGGAACCCGTCGTCTAGCCGATGGCAACACTCAGGGCCATAACTTATGCTCCCATCTAACTGAAGCAGGGGCCAAAGCAGTGTATCGGGGACAGTACCTCGCCCCTCAACCGCTAGGATCCCTCTTCCGAACGACACGGGTCGCCGCACATGGCAAACGTGCAGCCACGCTGAGGGCGAAGATGGAAACCCTCTAAACGTAGGGAATAGCTGCGTGGACCGCTATCCCTGCAACAAAAACGAAATAGTTAGACAGGGGCAAGAAACACAAAAACAGGCAGAATAACCAAAAAGCGAATGGTATGCACAAAAGAACAGAATGCGAAGACAGGCACAGAATCGGAACGAAAAAAAGGCTGTGCAACGTGCCACACAAAAAGAAACAGACAGGCGAAGGAAGAACTAAACGGTAACACATGTAGCTTAGGCACCTCGGGGACGCCACTACTTTCCCCGTACTTACCGAAACGGTATGGCCCTGAGGAGGCACTTTCTAGGAGACGAGTAAAGAAACGCTTTCATGAAACTCAGACGAGTCATTGTCTGTGCGATACAGTTAACCTGAGCTGTCGAATGCATCAAAATTTCCTATAAAACAACACACACACAGAATGAAGGTGCAACAAACGTTTCAAATTATCGATGTTGCCACGCAAACCACGACAGTTCCATTGTAAGATTTTAGGGGCCATTACGTTGGAGGCGGGGGCGGTTTAGATTTATGGCCTTTCCGTTTAGACGAGTTTTTTTTTTTTTTTTTGACTGAATCAGGAGGAGGGGCTGTGTCCCTACAGTCCTTGAACGTAGAGAGCCCACTGAAGAAATTAGACAGATGAATAGAACCATGGAGAACAGCACCGTTTTCAATTTGTTTGGAGAGTTTTTGTTTTTGAGCCTTTGGGTTTAGAAATGGCCGGTTTGGAAAGTTTTGTAGCAGAAGCCGAAGACTGCGAAACGGAAACAGTTTGAGAAGTCTTGGAAGCAGTGCCAGGAGGTGGAAAATTCGGCAAGAGACACAAAGGGGAAAAGTTGAGAGCTGTTTGTACCTCTGCTGAATTGTAGTTACGTACAACCGCGAGGCGGAGCAGGCGACACGAGTTTCGTTGCGTCAGCGTATGAAAGATGCTGAGCCACTTTCACCTCGTTGTATGTTTTTTTCTTCTTGCCATTTGGCGCACTCCCACGAATACGCAGGGTGATCGTGACGACAGTTAATGCAATATGTGAAAGAACATCGTTGATCCTCGTGAGTAGCAAGGTCGTAACGGGGGCACGTTGCAGCTCCCTGGCACGATGTTTCACCATGGCCGAAGCGCTGACATTTGAAGGACAGAAGAGGATTTTGAATATAGGGTCGAACGGGGCAGAAGTGGTAACCAGCCTTGATGTCAGTCGGAAGCAGAGGTGCGTTAAAAGATAATGTGCTTTGTATTAACCGACTGACTGTCTCTACGCATTGAAATACGATGCACAACCATTAAGTCTTTGATCGGAAAATTTGGAAAGAAGTTCCTTGTCAGAAACGTGAAGATCTGATTCTGATATCAATAGCGTTGCCTACTGTTTGGAAGAAGCGGTTTTATAAGAAACTCACCCGACCGTAACCTTCTGACAGACTTCGGAGTGTCTGCAAGCGCACAGCTCCCCTTCGAGATAACAAACGGTGATAATTTGGGAAAAGCAGGGTCAGTTGAATGAAATATGATCTATGAAGCTGCTGATAAAACAGAAGCATCAGAAGATGTTGCAGAGCAAGAGGGCCTGCTGCACCTTCTTATATCAATTAATTAGTACAATAAAGATTAATACAAGCATTCATAGTTGAAAGAGGAAGAATTCGCCTCCCGGCAGCCCCGCCCACCACCAAGCCCAACAAGGGGACTTGCAAGCACGCCCGGGCTAACCAGGAACTATACCATCACGAGTGGTCCGGCAAGAAGACTAATCAAGCCGGACCCAAACGATCAGTTGACCCTAGCCAGGGGATGCAAAAGGAATCCGCTGTCTATGTGATTGCGAGAGTCGGGGCCGAGACTGAAGCTCCCGTCTAACTGAAGCCGGGGACAAAGCAATGTATTGGGGACAGTACCTCTTCCCTCAATTACCGGAATTCCCATTTTCAACGACACAGGTCGCCGAACACGGCAAATGTGCAGCCACGCTGAGGGAGAATATGGTAGCCCTTCGAAACGAGATAGCCCGAGTGGATAGCTATCCCCAGAACAAAAACTGAATAGCCATTAAATATACGGAACAGAAACACTAAACCAACCAGAACACAAATCAAACAAATACAAAACCAAAAGGCGAACGGTGTCCAAAATAATAAGTTGGCAACAGAAGTAAAATGTGAACAACGGCACAGAAGTGGAACTAAAGCAAGTGTCCGCGCAAAATGGCACAGAAATATAACAGGCAGGCGAAGGAAGAAATAAACTGTAACACATGTGGCGCAGATAGCTCATGGACGCCACAACCTTCCCCGTACTTATCAAGAAGTTAAGCTCCTGATGGGTCCTAAAAAGAAACCCGATTCAGGACTTAAGCCTCGTCTGCGACAGAAGTGTTTTCTCGAGAAAAGCGAAAACCGTTGTCATCCGCCCAATGAAGCAGCCAGTTCAAGCTGAGCTGGGAGCAACGCTGGAGAAGTCGCATGTTCACAGAGAAATTTACAAGTCAACAATGAGCATTAGATTACTGGAGGAAGTGTGAACAGAATGCCATTTAACAATGAATAAGGTAACGCTAAAAATGGCGCCCTCGAGGACTCCTTCTTCTTGGGGAAAGTAGTCGGAAACGCGCCAACACGAACCTGGAAAATGCGATCAAATAAGAAAATCTGGATAAACACCGGCAGGTTTCCTCGGAGCCTCATAACACTGAGACCAAGGAGAATTCCATTGCGCCAGGTGCGATCTCATAAGCTTTCTTCACGTCAAAGAAGATCGACACCGGGTGAGCGAGACGGAAGAACGCCTCCCGGACAGACGTTTCCATTGTATATAACCGCTCTGGAACAGCAAAAGACAACATGGGATTCTACGACATGCATCAAACGAGCATTTACCACCTGCTCCAGTAGTTTGCACATGCAGCTGGCTAAGCGCAATGGGACGGTAGTTCGAGGGTGTGGCGGGATCCTTCTCAGGTTTGGGAAAAGACAGCATAATAGCATATTGTCATGTGGACGAAAACTCCTGTTCCAATCAAAAGCGGTTGAATATTCATAGCAGCACATAGAGTGAACGAGAAGACAAGTGGCGCAACAAGGAGTAGCACACTGTATTGGGTCCAGCATCAGTATCCCGAGAACGAGACAGAGCTGTCTGCAGCTCGAGTAACGTGAAAGGTGAATTGTAACCATCCGGTTACGATTTAACTTTCACGTTTCAAAGCCGAAGGGAAATCTCTCTGTACTTTCCACTGAGAATTTGATTGCCAGAAGCCATGTACTGTAAGCTACGGGAGAACTGGGAAAATGATTCAGCCAAGATATTCGCAATCGCGGGTTGGTTGGTTATTTGAGGTTTAATGGCACAAGAGCCTGTAAAGGCCATGATGTGCCAAACTCAAGGTGATCACGGAACACTATATGGTTCGGGCACATCGGGGATGAAACGTCACTCCCCGTACTCACCAAAAAGTGAGCCCCCGAGGGTTGGATGTGTTACAGCCACAGATGCCATGAATGTTGTCTCAAGTAACCTAACTAGTTAATGACGTGATGCTGGACTCATACTTCCGCCACGACTCTTTAGCTGCGACGGCGGACAAACGCCCGAGCCCACTGGGTACACGCCATATAACTAGGAGTCGGATATCTGAGAAATTTCCCAAGCCTTCTTCTGCGCTTTTCGGGCTGCAGAACACTCGTGGTTCCACCATAGTTTAGGAGATTACTGTAAACGAATCGGCATGTCCGGTACAGAAGACGCAGTTCTTTGGAGAAGGCACGAAGTCAGCTGGTTTACTGCTTGATCAATGGACGTAGGCTGAGGCATATCGTCCGTTAACACGGATAATGATCCCAATTAGCACAATCAACTTTCCACCTGATGATTGGTTGGGTCGTTATTTGAAGTTTAATGGTACAAGGGCCTGTAAAGGCCATACTGTGCCAAACACAAGGTGATTACAGAATACTATATGGCTCGGGAGCGCCACGTCACTTCCCGTACTCACCAAAAGGTTTGCCTCTGAGGAGTACTTAGTGAAGCAAGCTGGTGAGTTCGTTGCCAGTAGTGGTAGATGATAACAAGATGGGAAAGTGGTCGTTCTCCAAGAGGATGGGGGTTCTGCAACGGCAGACCACGACCACAGGGAGTATTGTGACGGAGTACAGAAAGACAGATCCGACGCAGTCAAGGATCGCGTCGGCGTATTAAAATACGTAATTCCATCAGTATTGAGCAAGGACAAGTCGAGATCTGTGAGCCAGTGGCTCGACAACTCGACCCCTGCCATAGGTAAATGAGCATCTCCAATGAGAGTTGTGTTCGTTAAAATCTCCAAGCAGGAGAAACGCTTGCGGAAGCTGTGCTGCCAGATTGTCAAGAATGGAAAGGGCTAAAGGGTCTTCCGGAGGAAGATATACAGAGCAAACCGTGAGCGTGTCACAAAACAAAGATACGTACTGCAGCGACCTCTAATGGCGTCTGAATCGTCAGTGCTGTGAGACAAGAAGGGAAACGCGTCCACGAAGCCTCAGACGAGTCGTTGTCCGTGCGACAAATACCATAGCGACGAAGCTGTA
>JJRW01S0018054.1:10080-25779 GCA_001188405.1 Loxosceles reclusa
TCCCACTGATCTACCATTCTAGTAACGGCAGCTTGAATGGACAACCACCGTGTTTGACTAACGCAAAGTATTTTTAAGGGCATTTTTTCAAAATTGATGTGAGCACATGGCTGGTTATAAGCTTTATCAGAAACTCTAATCGCCTAGGAAGGAACTCACGTGTAACATATGCCACACTAAGTTGTAGTGAGTGACATACGCATCGAATTAGTTGCAAATTAGGAATCCGCTGCTTTAATTTTGTATACACCCCATTGTTAGTACCTTACCATAGATAACTGACGCATTGTCAGTACCAATTGCCATAAGGTTACTCATATCTATCCTTTGTTTTTCAACCATATTTTCAATAGCACCACATACGCTATCAGCTGAAACATCAGCGAGCTCTTCTAAACCAAAAAATGAAACAACAATGCTTTGATTACGTTCTGAAAAATAACGAACATTTGAACCAAGAATTTTAGTTGCAGACATATCCGTGCTTTCATTTAACACTAAACTAAATTTTTTCTCTCCAATATCTGTTTGGAGAGCATGTATAAAATGGGGAGACAAAATATTATTGATCACTTGAGTACATTTTGTCCTGTGCAACTTCACGCTTTTAAAACCATTTAAATAACTAAAAGCGTCATTACAAAACTTGCCCAGATGATTTACACATGAAATTGAGCAGGAGTTGCAACATTACAGGCATAATTTACCTTCTGGATCTTTTTTCTCACTGCTTGATGTTGAAGCATAAGATAACAGTGAAGACTGACCTTTACAAGCAGTCGGTGTAGCTTGGTGTTTGATGGTGTTCATGCGTCTCACAAGAAAGCTATGTTTTTTTTTTGCCTTTAAGTGACGCTTACAAATTTTACAATAGGCAAATGATGAATTACCGACGACTTCCATTAACCAAGTTTTAAATTCGGGCTCTTTAAGCCAATCCTTTCGGAATCGCTGTGAATACTTTTGATTACTCATTATGGGCTACTACTGTCCATTACTGTTTAAAATGAAAAACCATATACAAAAATGTACGGCAAATGAACAATTAATATAAACAAGTGCAATATATATACATACCGAAAAACCTGTTAATAAAGTTTCAAAATCTGTGCGAAGTGTATCTACAACTTTTCAGCATACAACAGCAAAATTGATTTAAAAAAAATAAAAAGCACGTTAAACTGATGTTTCAGTAAAGTAAAACACAGTGAAAACATAAAAGTAAGTAAAAATTTGTGACGGATGTTTAGAAAATGATACGCTGGATGAATATAAACACGAAAACGGTAAAAAAAATGTATAATGGACACTTCATAAATGTAACAATGAAAAACATAGAACGGCGGCTTCATACATGTAACACTTATAACTAGGAAAATGTGAAACAAAGTATCGAAAAAAATGTGTAGTAGTTTAATTCGAGCTTCAAAAATGTGAAGCTTGTACTCGAAGTAAAGAAGAAGAAAAAAACTGAAACAGACCAGGCTTGACTGTAATAAACTGGCTAAAATAGAAAACAGTTACATACATAAGGGAAAAATACACGTGGTTGTGCTAAGAACATTTTGAAGCTGCATAGGGCTAGGGCTGCTGATTTTCCAGCAGTATTTGTCGCCAAAGATCTACACCGAAATCAGCTGTGTAGTGTGACAATAAACACTGGCTTGGCATCGATTTTTAAAAATTATTAGCGAAATTTAACCAACTTGGCAGTTAAAACTCTCACATTCGTGCCTGTAGGACGCCAAAAAAAATTCTTTTTGCCAAACTTTGAACAGAAATATAACGGAAAACAAAAATGCTAAGAACATTCTAGAAAAGTAGTCAAAAAGTACCCAGATGAATCCAAAAGTACCCAAAAGACTACTTGTAACTTTTGCAGACGTTTAGTAGTCAAATACAATGAAAAGTACCCAAATTTGAGTACAAAGTACCCAAGTTGGCAGCCCTGCATGCACGCCCCTTTGTACGGTTGGGTGGTGGGTGGGGCTGCCGGGAGCCAATATTCTGCTCTCCATGGAGACACAAAAACTTTCTTCGAGCGGGTCCAAGAGGGCCCGAACTGAGTGCTCTGATTCTTCATCTACATTTACTTCTGCTCCGTCATTTCTCATCATTCAATCTAGTGACCCTGGCTTTTCCCATTTATCTCCGTTTGTTATCTCGAAAGGGATCTATGCGCTTGCTGGCACTCCCAAGTCTGTCAAGAGGTTACGGTGAGGTTACTTACTCGTAGAAACCGCTTCGCCCAAACAGTCTACTACGCTATTGACCTGTACGTCTTTCGCCAACCTGACCATCAACGTCACTCCTCACGCTACTTTGAACACCTCGCGTGGCGTGATTTCGGAATCGGACCTTTTGCATGTTTCTGATGACGAAATACTTTCCGAACTTTCTGATCGGGGAGTTACTTGTTGTGCGCCGGATTACTGTGCGTAGAGACGGTCAGTCGGTTAAAACCAAACACATCATCTTAACTTTAAACTCTCCAGAGCTTCTGACTGAAATAAGATCTGGTTACCTCGTGTGTCTAGTTCGTCCGTATATTCCAAATCCTCTTCGGTGCTTTAAATGTGAGCGCTTCGGCCATGGCCAAACCTCTTGTCGCAGAGCTGTGTCGTGCCCTCGTTGCGGACCTGCTACTCACGACGATTAATGGTCTCCCTCCATCCGTTGCGTTCACTGCCGGGGCGATCACCCTGCGTATTCGCTGGCGTGCCCCAAATGGCAGGAAGAAAAGAACATACAACAGGTTCAGGTGACTCGGCGTGTTTCTCACGCTGACGCGAAGAATCTTGTCTCCTCTTCCGCCCCGCGGTTCTTACGCGGCGGTTGCACGTAGCACCCAGTCCGCCGAGGTCCAAACTACTCTTAGTTTTCCCCCTTTGTGTCTTGCCGGATATTAGGTCTATTAACGCTACTTATAAGGTTGGTATATCTGCCAAGCCATCGAAATCCACGCGGAAAGCTTCTGTAGCGCCGGCTTCTAGAGTGCCGTCTCGATCTTCTACCATGCCTTCTAAGCCAGCTATTGCGAAGACTAAAGGGTCCAAGAAACTCATCAAAAATTTAGAAAAAGGGTGTCCCCTACGGTGTTTTACATCTCTCAAATTCATTTAGTGAGCTCACCACGTTCGAGGACGAGGACTGTATGGATACAGCCCCTCCTCCAGATAAGGTGAACAAACCCTCGTCCAAACGGGAGGCCCCCTCAGGTGTTTACTTTTTAGTAAGTACGGGGAAAGTCGTGGCGTCCCCGAGGTGCCTGAGCCACATGTGTTACAGTTTCGTTCTTCCTTCGCCTGCCTGTTTTGTTGTGACACGTTGCACAGGCTTTTCTCGTTCCGATTCTGTGCCTTTGTTCGCCTTTTATTCCTTAATGAACCACCTTCGCTTTTTGGTTATTGTGCCTGTTTCCTTGTTTGTCTCGTAACGTGTCTCTGTTTAGTTTTGTTCTGGGGATAGCAGTCCACGCGGCTATCCCTACGTTTCGAGGTCTTTCCATCTTCGTCCTCTGCGTGGCCGCACGTTCGCCGTGTGCGGCGACCCGTGTCGCTGAAAAGGGGGATCCTGGCAGTTGTGGGGCAAAGTACTGTCTCCAATACACTGCTTTCGTCCCTGCTTAATGCTAGACGGGTGCCTCAGTCGTGGCCTAGACTGAGGCAAGCGGCTAGACAGTGGGTTCCCTTGAGTTCCCCCGGGTAGGGTCAACTGGTCGGCGGGATTAATCTTCCCGTTTGGATCGGCTGTGATGGTATAGCTCCTAGTCAGCACTGGCGTGCGATGCACGTCCTCTTGTTGACCTCGGTGGTGGGTGGGGCCGCCGGGAGCCGAAGCTTATGCTAATATGGAAAAAAGCAGTCAAAAACTTTCTTCGAGCTGGCCCACAAAGAAGGCCCGAACCGAATGCTCTGTCTCTTATCCTGCTAGTCCCATGACTACGTTTCTCATACTACATTCATCGGACGCTGAGTTTACAAAGTTATCCCCTTTCGTTATTTCGAAAGGTTTGTACGTTGTAGCCGGTACACCGAAAACCTTCCAACGATTCCAATAGGGGGATTTACTTGAAAAAACTGGTTCCCCTCCACAGGCTCGTTCCCTCTTGGCGTGTACCTCTTTTTCCAACCTGCCGATCACTGTCACACCACACGGATCTCTGAATTCCTCCCGAGGAATCATCTCAGAGGTTGATCTTCTGACCGTCTCCGAGGAGGAGTTTCTTTCAGAGCTCTCCGACCAAGGTGTTACGGCAGTTCGTCGCATTTGTATGCGCCGAGATGGCCAGATGTTGGCGACGAAGCATGTCATTCTGACCTATAACAAGCCTGCTTTACCTCCATCGATTCACGCTGAGTGCCGCAACTATTCCATTTGGCCGTATGTCCGCTGCGCTGTTTCAAATGCCAGCGTTTTCGACATGGACAAGCCTCGTGCCGTGGTGTTGCGACTTGCCCACGTTGCTGCCGCCCTGCTCATGAAAATGAGTGCCCTTCTCCTACTTGCTGTGTGAACTGCCAGGGTGACCACCCTGCGTATTCTCGCTGATGCCTTAAATGGCAAGAAGAGAAGATATCCAGCAAGTGAAGGTTACACAACGTCTTTCCTACGCAGAGGCAAAAAAGCTCGTGTCGCCTGCGCCACCGCGCGGATCGTACGCTGCGGTCACTCGTGGAACAAAGTCGCAAAAGGTACAAACGTCTCTCAGCAATCCTCCGTCGTTTGTGTTACCGGCTTTTCCATCTTCCAGTGTTCCACCTATTTCTGGGCGTAGAAGCCTTCCACCAAGACGGCTTCTGCGTCTCAAACTACTTTATCAAAAACATATTTCATTCTTACACCGAAGTCCACCAAAATCAAACACATAGGTCCTAAGAAACCTCTGAAAAAGCTCGACTCCGGTGCAGTTATTTACGGCAGAATTCAATTATCCAATTCTCTTACCGAGCTTTCTGCATTTGAGTATGAGGACCGTATGGACACAGCCCCTTACAGGCTGTTGCAGTACGCATTTTTTTTTGGCCATACGCTCGCGGTTTGTTCTGTGTTTCTGCCACCGGGAGACCGAGTGGCTTTTTCAACTTTGGACGGTTTGGTGTGTCAGCTTCCACAACCGTTTCTGCTGCTTGGAGATTTTAACGGTCATAGCACTCTTTGGGGTTGATCCTCTACCAATAGCAGGGGTCGAGTTGTGAAGCGCTTGCTCGCAGATCTCTACTTTTCCCTGCTGAATACTGGTGAAAATACATATTTTCATGCATCCACGTGGTCGTTCATTGCTTTAGATCTGTCTTTCTGCCCTCGGTCCCAGTATTCTTTGTGGTTGTGTTCCGTTCTTTCGGACCCCATGGGAAGTGATCATTTTCGCATTTTGCTGTCCTGTACCACTGCTGGTAGCGAGTTTTCCAGCTTCCCGAGGTGGGAAACGGACTGTGCTAATTGGAATCGTTTCTCCACTTTAGCTGTTTCGTCGGATGATTTGGTTGACATTCCGTCCGTCGATCAAGCAGTGGACCGCGTGACTACCTGTATCCTCCAAGCAGCGCCCTCTTCTATACCACGCACTTCGACACGCTTACTTAAATCACCTAAACCACGACTGTTCTGCAGCCCGGAAAGCGCAGAAGGCGGCGTGGGACATTTTCTGCCGGTACCCCACTCCTAGTAATATGGCTCGTTTCCAGCGGGCTAGGACATATGCCCGTAAAGTCCGCCGTCGCAGCTAACGCGAGTCGTGGCAGAACTTTGTGTCCCCCATCACATCTTCCACTAGTTCGAAGGTTGTTTGGGACAAGATTCGTCGTATCTGTGGTCGATACACGTCCCACCTTATATCCTGTTTGAGCACGGATGGTGGAACCGTGTCCGACATTCCCACGATTGCAAATGTTCTTGGCTGAATAGTTTTCCCAGGTTTCTCGTCTTCCCAATTATAGCGCATCTTTCCAGGCGAAGTCCTCTGCAGAACGCACAGAGATTTCCTTCCGGCCCTTTACATCGGGAGGGGGGTGTAATCCTCCTTTTACGATTATTGAGCTGCAGACAACTCTGTCACGTTCTCCCGATTCTGCGCCAGGACCTGACACTGTCCATTATGCCATGTTGTGACATTTATCTCCTGCATCTCTCCGTGTGCTGCTACGGTTATTCAACCGCGTTTGGTTGGAACGGGAGTTTTCGTCCGCATGGCGTCATGCTATTATGCTATCCTTTCCCAAACCTGGGAAGGATCCCACTTCGCCTTCGAATTACCGACCTATTGCGTTGACTAGCTGCATTCGTAAGTTACTGGAACGGATGTGGTCAATGCACGTTTAGTGCATTTCCTCGTATCTCGTGGTGTCTTGTCTTCGTTCCAGAATGGATTTATGCAGCTGCGTTCAACTACAGACAACTTGCTCGCCCTGGAGACGTCTATCCGAGAGGCGTTTGTCGTCGTGAACATCTGGTGTCCATCATCTTTGACCTGGAGAAAGCATATGACCTCACGTGGCGTTATGGTATTCTCCGTAACCTCCATGCTATGGGACTCCGGAGAAACCTGCCGGTGTTTGTCCAGAACTTCTTGGCAGGTCGCACTTTCCAGGTTCGTGTTGACACGACTCTGTCCCGCCACTTTCCTTAGGTAGAAGGCGTCCCCCAAGGCGTTATTTTAAGCGTCACTCTCTTTATCATCAAACTGATTGGCATTGTGTCCACGCTTCCTCCGGGAATCCAATGCTCGATGTGCCTTGACGACTTGCAGATTTCTTGCAGCTCTGTGGATATGAGACTTCTCGAGCGAGAATTACAGCTCAGCTTGAACCGGCTGCTACACTGAGCGGATAATAACGGGTTTCGCTTTTCTCCGGACAAGACCGTCTGCATGCATTTCTGTCACATCTTTGTTTAAGATCCGTTACGATTCCGGTCGTTCCGGAAACCCGTTTTCTCGGCGTGATCTTCGACCGTTCTCTCACTTGCGAAGAGCATATTTGTCACTTGAAAGTGAAATGCACCCAGGCGCTCAACATCAAGGTGCTGTCGTCCACCTTTTGGGGTGCTGACCGTGTCTCTCTTTTGCACCTGTATCGGTCGCTCATCCGCTTAAAGCTCGATTATGCTTGTGCTGTATATGGTTCTGCCCGGCCATCTCGTTTACAGGTGCTCGATCCGGTCGCTCACCAGGTCCTCCGTCTGTGCACTGGTGCTTTCCGCACATCTGCTGTACAGAGCTTATACGTCGCGGCAAAGGAACCATCGCTCGAACTCCGTCGCCACATGCTGTCCTTACGCTACTTAATGAAGTTGCACTCAGTACTTTGGAGGCTCTTATTTCTATGCAGCATCCGACCCGCCCTGTGTTGTCCCACATCGTTGTTACTCTGCGTGAATTGAGTCTTCGTGGCTTTGATATCCGCTTTTGCTGGATTACTGGTCACGTCGGTATTCCTGGGAACGAGGCTGCAGACCGTGCCGCGAAGTCTTTCGCGGGTCGTCTGCGTATGCCCCTTCCATTCCACGACTGGAACCCCGTTGTTCGAGCCGGTTTCCTTGCTCGTTGGCAAGATTTCTCGGACACACAGACTGCGAAAAAGCTGCATGCCTTACAACCTGTAGTAGCGGACTGGCCGTGCACTTCTCACCTTACTCGTCGATAGGACGTGTTGCTCACTCGGCTTCGAATTGGACACACACGATTCACCCATGACTTCCTTTTGCGTAGGGAGGACCCACGTACATGTGCTACCTGCCATTCAGTTTTGTATTTCCCACATTTTCATTGACTGTCCTGTTTTTAACTCGCTGCGTTTACAGCTGTTTAATTCTACTTTCGTATCTCTGCGAACTATTTCAGCCTCAGATTTTACAGTTTTACAGCGTTTCTTGCTTTCGTGCAATCTTTTCCATGAAGTTTAAATTTTGTATAAACTGAATTTTACCTTTGTGATGAGATGGTCCCAAACACCCTGTTTTATGTTTTTCCTTGTACTGTAAGTCATTTATTTTTTTGTGCTCGCTTCTTTAGCATGTTTGTTTTGCCATCCCCTTTTACCCTTTGTTTGGAACAGAATGGTCTTTCAGGTTTTGTGCCATTAACTCTCCAATAACAGACCAACCAACCTTGCGATTTGCACACGGATGCGACGAAATATTACTGGTGTTGTATTTTCTCTATCGGGTACTTTATTTTCAGAGCTTATTGCGTTTAATCATTTTCAAACCTTCATTCTAGAGAGGCGCATGGAGGAAAGTCAAAATGACGTTTGGCTTGCTGTACCATCACACACAGTAGCAGGCGACTGGATTCGACTAAGGTCTGCACAAATACGCAGCAGGAATATAACAAACATAGACTACCATCTTGCCACTGAAGGTGGAAAGTGGTTATTGAACTTTGACAACCATACGCAGATTGTGGGAAATTTCACAGAGCTTGACCTAGCATGGTTGAAAATAAAGAAACTCGTTAGTCATGGTGAGGTAATTCAAGCAATGTGTTCCACTTTCGCGCTGAATCGTCGTTGTGGAAACTCTGGTGTAATCGAATGCTACACGGAAGACCACTCCAACAAGGAAGACCTTCGACGAGTAGCCGAAGCAATTCGTCGTGTCGTATACTACCCAGAGACCATGCCGTATGTCATGAATATAAAACAGGATATGCGTCAAGAAATGCGCACTTTTAGTGATGTACATCCGACAACAGGCGAAAATTTTGTGTTGTACATTCATTTACCACGCAATACGCTCTACGAATACGACTTGACAGATAGGTTATCACGTACATGGGTGGAAATACCTCGAATTCAACTGGATCCAAATTTCAGACAGTCTCATATTCCACTTGATCATAATTACGCATTTCGGGAGCACATATCTGAATATTCTGGGGACGAATCTGACTAACCATCATTTCTTTTATAAGTTAGATGTTATGTGGCTTTAGTCCAAAGGTACGCTTGAAATGAGAACGATCCTATTTGTACACGAAACAACAGAATTGTACGAGTGGTATATATCACAATTATGCACACTTTCGCCAGCTCCAGACGAGTGACGGCTCATGCGTGTCGCAATAAACCTCATAGATGTCATCTCTTTAAAGGTGGGAGCATTCATCTGATAGTTGGAATCTTGAGCCAAGAACAGCACAGGTATCGCAACATTATAAGAACGACTCCCGACAACATGGAGAATGATCAGCAAAAGAGCAGCGCTGGTCAAATTACTTCCTGAATGAAGGTGTAACAACCGAGGATTTTCACAGAAGACTTTTTTTTCCATTCAACAACACAAAAAACTGTGTACAACTGTCCTGATAGCCGGAAATTTGGAAACGCATCTACTACAAGAGAGAGACCACGTTTGGCGGGAAAGTAAATGAGACAACACCACGAAACATCATTGTGAAAAAGCTGATTCTCAGTAACCGGCATATCACAATTTCTGAATTTTAGGTGGTGGAAAGTGCACGCAGCGGTCCCCATCTTGATGGATGTGCCACCACTTTTCCAGCACTTGTAAACCGTTCCCTATAATGTTGTATCTTCACCACATACTCTCACCAGCCTCTTGTGAATGTCCGTCTTTGATACACCCTCTTTCCATAGATGCCAAGTTACCCTATGCTGACCCCGACGATCCTTTCCCATGTTGTTCGTTTTCCACGTTGCTCCGACACCCGCGCTCTTCATTGTGATATGAATGCTGCCACCTGTAAAAGGAGATATGGCTCCATTTGTCATACCCATGAACCATCAACCGGCACAGCATATGGAATTTTACAAGTTGTAAATCACTATGATACACCTTTCGTATATCTGTCAACAAACCAATGAAATAACTCGTATTCAAAGAAATGTATATAATTGTTAATGGAGAAATTTTTTATGAATAGTATTTCCAAGTATCACATTTGTCTGGTCTCTATGTGTAACTCTTTTATGTGCTTATATAACGCGAATTTTACATTTTCCGTGATTTACATTTTAAGGTTTACACAGTTGTTTTATTTTATTTTTGAACACGATTTAGTAACAGATTCCATCACGTTTGTTACAAAGCCACTTTAATAATGTCATACACTGATTGTAACACTTCACTAAATACTGTAGTGTTTTTGAGAAATATACTATAACCGTTGTATCGTGTATTTATTGCATCATGATTTTACTTATTTCTATGAATCGTGTGATTTTTTGGTGTTTGTTAGTATTCATCACATACTAAATTTCACTAGTGGATTTTATGGGAATTAAATTTTTGCATAGACTATCTCCAACATTTTAAAGTTTCGTAATATGCATTTTGAATGAAGTAAATCATTGTTAAGAGGAAATTACTGTAAAAATAATTGATTTTTATGTCTGCTGATTATTTCGGGAATTAAATATCTAAATTCTCCATTTCGTGGTCATTTATGTAATTTTAGTCATTTTTTCGTCATCTTTCAGCAAAAGCTATAAATGATTCGCAAGTGTCGAACTTCAGTAACGTTCCCGTGTCACATGATTTCTGGCTTCTCACATTTTGTTGGTATGCCAGGAGTAACGATTTTACCTGCAGCATGAGAGAATGGTCAGTGCTGAAATGCGATATGCAAGGTTGAGTCAAAAGTTGTGCCATATTTGCATACCTGGTTCACGTCTTCAGAAGTGCATTGGAATCGGACGTAACCCGATTCAAGCCATATGACGCAATCGGTGGAAAGATGGCGTATAGGCGTTTTTACAGGGTGAGTCTAAATTGTTTTTACAAAATAAGAGGGGTGATAGTATCCATCCAGACGAGAAATAATGACCATGGAACATAGGGTCGCACTCCACTCGGTTAGCCAGAAAGGAGTAAAACTAGAATATCAACATGAACTGACAAGTGTTAGGTAAGCGAATGAACAATACCAAACGTTGCATAGTATGATTTATTGATCAACGAAAAACTCTCAGGAAGTGCTCAAAGTGGCGGCCACGCATATCGTTGCACAGTTCACACCGGCGAAGGAATGACTAGTGTGCCCTCTCGAAGATTCCGAGTGTTGTGTTAATTTTGTCTGCGGCAACAACGATTCTGGCTACGAGATCTTCAGCCGAGTCCACAGGCGTCTTGTACACTGAAGATTTCATATGCTCCCCAGAAGAAATAGACCAGTTGGTTGAGGTCTGTTGAGTGAGGAGGCCAAGAAACAGGTCCGTCACATCCAATCCAACGTGTGATCTGATTGGCTGTCTACGGAAACTAATGTGATGCTTTTTCTCACTGTATATTTGCATTCCTAACCACGTCAAAGGCGATGACTTGTTCACGCTCGACGCGTTTCCACTTGACTTTTCTGCCTCACCGTGTGGAATGTGACACTATGTTCGGGTGGTCATTATTGCTCGTCTGGATGGGTACTATCGCCCCTCTGATTTTGTAAAAACAATTTATACTCACCCTATATTGTGTGGTAATATATTGTGCTGGGTCGTTTGATGCGTGATTGTGACGGCGAAACCATGAATGCGCAAAATCGCTTGATTTGTGAACTATTGCTTTGAGTTTCACCTAGGCAATAATTCAGTCTAAGCCACATGCAATATTTGTTATGTGAACGGGTAAAGTGCAGTTAATCTCGGTACTTCAAGCAGACTATTAAAAACATTTTCGAGCAAGATGCAGGAACCTCGAAAATCAGATAAGGACAGACAGGAAGAAAACTGGGTACTGTGCCCTTGAACAAAATTGTACAAGCAAAGCCGGAGATTAACGTGAACTCGGAATACCGCCATCCGGTGTTGTTAATCATTACGGCGTCAGCAAATGTTAGAGGCTGTCGAATTGTGCCTCATGATTTGATTCCATCTCAAGCCGAGCAGATAACTAAAGTGTGTTAAAAAAATTCTCTAAAATTACCGTGATCCACGTTTCTTCTGGAGAATCATTACACGCAACGAGAAATGTGCGTGCATTCGAACTCCTAATGTGCATAAGTAGATAGTTGAGAAAAGACCAGCTTACTCAACCATTTTAACGAACTGTGGTTTTCCAAACGTAAGGTTGTGTTTTGGGTTTCCTGAAATATATAAGGAGGTATTAACTAGGAGTTCGTTCCACATGATTTGATAATCAACGCCAAACTGCTCTAAATAATTGTACTGATGTACGCCCGTTTCAAAAACAAATATCCGACATTGATCAACAGACAGGAAGTAGCCGAGATCAAGAGACAGCGTGATACGCGGAACCACACGCATTCAGCACAACCTGAAAGAAATTACAGAAACTTCAAAGAATTGAATTAATGCCACATCCGGCCTACAGCTGGGACCTCTCACCTTCAGATTACTACTTGTATCGACCCATAGCCTAATTCCTTCGTTTCAGGAAATTTCAAAACCAAGAAGAAATGACAGCTGCTGTCGCAATGTCTTTTTCTAAGAACAAGGACTGATAACTACTATTGAATAAAAAAACTGACAGTAAGGTGGCTTCAGACGGTCTAGCACGATGGCTTATTTTTGAATGTTCAACAGTTCTCGTGTAATCTGAATTAGTGAATTACGTTACTTGAAATATTCAAAAACTTTTGACTCAACCTTTCATTACCAACAACGGCAAGAATCAGGAGAATCTGACATTAAGTAATCGGGGACACTTCCTAGTCTCGTTCTCCCTAGGGGATTTGTATTCTTTGCAAGCAGGAGAGTGGCGCCCTCGGTCTCTTAAATATATAATAACTGTGCGGATTTCACTTGTCACCGGACAAGACCAGCTGTATGCATTTCTGTCGCAGACGGGGCTTGCATCCGGATCCGTTACGCTTCCGGTCGTTCGGGAAACCCGTTTTCTCGGCGTCCTCTTCGACCGTTCTCTCACTTTCGAAGCGCATATTCGTCATCTGAAAGTGAAATGTACCAAGGCGCTCAACATCATCAAGGTACTGTCGTCCACCTTTTGGGGTGCTGACAGTCTCTCTTTTGCGCCTGTATCGGTCGCTCATCCGCTCAAAGCTCGATTATGCTTGTGCTGTCTATGGTTCTGCCCGACCGTCTCGTTTACAGGTTCTCGATCCAGTGGCTCACCAGACACTACGTCTGTGCACTGGTGCTTTCCGGACATCTCCTCAATAGTGCTTGTACGTCGCAACGCAGGAACCATCGCTCGAACTCCGTCGCCAGATGCTGAGTCTTCGTCATCTCCTGAAGTTGGTCTCAACGTGCACATCCTTTATGGTACCGAGTTTTTGGTCCCTCCCTTGCACGTCATTTTGCTTGACGGCCGTCTTGCGTCCCTACTTTCGGCCTTCGGACGCGACATTTACTGAGTAAGCTTGGTTTGCTTCTTCCTGATATTGCGCCATCAGTATGTTTCGACCTGTGTCGGTTTGCCAAATGTAGCACCCCTCACGCTGAATATGTGCAGTGCTACCTCGCACATAGAGCGTCGTATTCCCAACATGTGCCCATCTTCAGTGATGGATCCAAATCTGACGGGCACGTTGGGTCTGCTATGCTGCGCTGTGGCGTAACGCTTACCGACAGTCTTCCCGCACAGGCTTTGATATACACTGCCGAGCTAGATTCCATCTCCTTGGCGTTGGAACACATTCGACGTTGCTCACTATTCAGGACCTGTGCTTACTCCGACTCACTCAGTGCTTTGGAGGCTCTTGTTTCTATGCAGCATCCGACCCACCCTGTGTTGTCCCTCATACTAGTTATTTTGCGTGTCTTGAGTCTTCGTGGCTTTGATATCCGCTTTCTCTGGATTCCAGGTCGCACCGGTATTCCTGGGAACGAGGCTTCAGACCCTGCCGCGAAGTCTTCTGCTGGTCGTCTGCGAATGCCCCTCCCATTCCACGACTGGAACCCCGTTGTTCGAGCCGGTTTCCTTGCTCGTTGGCAAGATTTCTCGGACACACAGACTGCGAAAAAGCTGCATGCCTTACAACCTGTAGTAGCGGACTGGCCGTGCACTTCTCACCTTCCTCGTCGATAGGACGTGTTGCTCACTTGGCTTCGAATTGGACACACGATTGACATATGGATTCCTTTTGCGTGGGGAGGAGCCACTTACGTGTCCGTATTGCCATTCAGTTCTCACCGTTCATCACATTCTTATTGTTTGTCCTGCTTTTATTTCTTTACGTGTTCGTCTTTTGAAGTCGCCGGTTTTAAATCTTCGTACTCTTTTAGCACCGTCTGATTTTACCTTTTTACAGCAATTTTTAACTTCTTTGTCTTTATATACTGTTCTTTAGTTTTTTATATTCATTGCTTTTATCTTTCCGTGATGTGCTGGTTTCATCGCCGTCTTTAATGACGCTTCTTTTTACACTGGTCTTTTGTTCACGTACACCCATCACACTTTTACAGACGGTTCCACATTCATGTCTCACAAAGTGCTTGTGGCGTCACCCCAGAGCTGAAGATCAGTCACGTAATTTACACTCATGAACATATGTTGGTGCACCGTGCCCTATGGGAGGCTGTGCCTTACACTGATACACGTAAGACTTTTCTTCGGCTCGTTTGTTTCCGTCTGTTTTGTTTTTCTGTTTTTATCTTGCGTTTGCCACAGAATGGCCTTCCAGGTTTTGTGCCGTTAAACGTCCATCAACCAACCAACCGTGTGATCATGTTAAACCTACGGAACTGGTAGACCTCATTGAGCAATTACAAACACCGTTTCTGCTTCTTGGGGGCTTTAATGGGACATAGTCAGCGTTGGTGTTGCCCTGAAGCAAACAGCAGAGGACGAGTGGTCAAGCGTTTACTTTGAGATCTCGACTTGTCTCTGCTGAACACAGGAGACAGCACTTATTTCCATGCTGCCACAAGACCTTTCACTGTACTTGATCTGTCTTTCTGCATTCCGTCAGTAAGCGGACTAACCCTCTCTCTCTCTGTGGTCATTGTCAGTCCATACTGAACCAAAGGTAAGTGACCACTTCCCGATATTGTTGACTCAGTCCACTGCTGAGATTTGCGATTTCAAACTTGTACCCCGGTGGGAAAATTAGCTGCGCCGTCTGCGAATTGAGTACTTGACTGGTTAACCTAAAGAGAGATACGACAAACTCAAATTATAGATCAAGCTGTGTCAACAATTAGATCTTCCATTCTCCAAGCAGCAAAATCGTCCATACCTTGCGCGTCCGCACGGTTACCAAAATCTAGGAAACCATGGTAGAACCACGAATGCAGCGCAGCTTATAAAGAGCAAAAGAAGAGGAAAAGATATTTTCCGCAGGTATCCGACCCCAGGTAACATGCTGCGATTCCAGCGAGCTCGAACAAATTCTAGCCATGTCCGTAGTCGCAGCCAACGGAAGTCGTGGCCAAAATATGTATCCAACATCACGTTCTCTATAAAGTTGGAAAAATATGGAATAAAGTCCGTAGAATCAGAGGACATGTCATTTCCTATCCTATAGCTATGTTGCACTCTGGTAGCGGAACAATGTCAGATCTTCCTGGTATAACAGATGTTTCGGAAGAAACTTTTGTTAAGGTTTCCAGCATTACTAACTATAGTACTTCATTTCGGGAATCTAAATCGCGTGCAGAACATTCACCTGTATCGTTCAGGCTTTTTACACCAAATGGTTACAATAGTGCATGCACAATTCTTGAGCTGCAGGCAGCTCTATCTTAATAGTGTGATTCATCAGTAGGTTCTGATGATTATAACCGTAAATTGGTAGACTAATACTTGTGCATATACGATAAAACT
>JJRW01S0018068.1:9342-21413 GCA_001188405.1 Loxosceles reclusa
TCTCCTATTGATGTATGTGTATCACAAGTTTTATTTCTTATTAACTTGTGTAAAATGCACACATCACAGACTAGAGGGACGGTCTCTGAGCCCCTTTTTTTTCCAGCCCCGCTACCGCAAACTTTACATCAGTTTTCACAATCATGCCTCCTTCAGGGCTTATCATTACAGGCCCTCATTATGCCCCCTTCAGGACATGTCTTAGGTGCCTGAGCCATTAAATGTTTGATACTTACCTTGTGTGGTGCAGTATAGCCTTACAGGTTCTTGTGCCCATAAATTTTAATTAACTAACCAACCAATCCACAATTATAACAGTGTCAGGCAATGTGCAGAGCAATTAAGAAAAAACAGGGGAAACGTCAGCGAAGAATGAATCTTCTTTAGCCGTTGAAAATAGCAACACCTGCGTTGTGTCGCTCTTTCTTCTTTTTTTTTTTTTACTGCCACGTGCACGGTAACGGGATAAATCTATTAGAAGGAAAGTCGGAAAACAGAGTTGTAACAGTATTCTTGTCTCGCCTGGTTCTCTTTGTAATGTCTCTCTGGCCACGGTGGACAAACAGGTCCACCAGGTTTCACATTCACTTGCACTTTCACACATAAACTCCCTACAAAAATTCAGTCTTCCAAGAAACATACACTTCTTCCACAAAAAAATTTACTTACGCTCTTCTTCACTCAAAATCGCCTTGTCAAGCTCAACTTGTTTTCATTTATTTACAATAGCTTTTGAGTGCCTTTTGGTTGATGAAGTACTTCTCATTAAGGTGGACTGCCAGACTTTACAAGAAATGAAAATCTGTTTGGCTCACATTTGAGCTGTATACCAGATGTGGGGCAATTCAAGGGTAGAGTTTCTGCATGATCATCTTTGAGACATGAAGACAGGCATTGGCATTATTGTGTAATAGGGTATGCCTCTTAACAGTGCTCGATAATAAGAGTAGGTAATTTATTAAACATGTCTACCTACATTTAAGTACCAGCAAAACCTTGTAGCATATATTGCAGAAGAAAATTTACCGGTCAGCTGGAAAAAATGCAAAAAATAAAAATAAATTTATCAAGTTGTGCAGTACACTGGACACATTTGCATTAAATAAGTTAACATACATATTGTTTTACCAATCAGTGACCTACACAGCTGGTTCAGTGCTAGCGCTAGCTAGATATCACTTGTACAACCCAGTTGGAATTCAAGAAAGGTTCATAAATATGGGCTCGACGAGCTTAAGCTGCAATTGGACTAAAACAAATAAAATAAATGAGCAAAATTTGGTACTTTAGTATCATCCAGACCAGGGGGATATATTGCCAATAATGGCACTGGCAATATAATTTGAATTACAGTAACCTTTTTTCTGTGTTAAAGTAGCCACCACATAGTCGTTGAGTTGACTTGTGACAATGTATGGTGTGTTCCAAATTTTTTTCTGTGATTTGCATTCTGTATTTTTTCATTATGCTTCTGTTAGATTTGCCTAGAAGTGAAAAAGGAACAATCCATTATTTCCAAGATTATGGCGTCTTACCTAAAATGTCTAATAAGCATCCACCCTGCAATCCTTGTATATTTATTCACCCTACATACATTCTTACTTGTCTCCCCCTCAGCGGCTCACCTTTTTGGTGAGTACGGGGAGTGACATGGTGTCCCAGATGTGCCCAAGCCATTTACTTTTCCGTAATCACCTTGTGTTTGGCACAGCATGGCCTTTGCAGTCCTTTGTGCCGTCAAATTTCAACCAGCCAAATCCTATTTATCAACCATACATCTTTCCATAATTATTCACCCTAAACATTTCCTGTGGGTAAATATGTGATGGTTAGTTATGGAAAAAAATGTGTGTAGTGTGGATAGTTTTTAAACAAACAAGAGGTTCCATTAAATTACACTCTAGTGTGTCCATGAAACAAAGTACAGCATTGATGAAGCACATGAAATGAAAAAATGTCACAAAAATGGTGTCTGCTGCTCCATTGTCTTAGCATAAATAAATATTGAATGATTTTTGAATTTTTCCAGTTGGCCAGTGAACTTTCTTCTGTGTATGCATTCCAAGGAAGGCTTTGTTGGCATTTAAATGTTGGTACATTTATCTTTAATAAATTATCTACCTACCTACTCTCAGTGCTTTTTTCTTTTGTAAAATTTCTGGTGTATGATATCAATTGCTTGGCAGTTAACCCATTCGACTGATCCCCATCCACAATTATCATACTTAATCCATTTTTCACCATACTTAACTATCACAGAAATGTTTGACTTAGGCTGTGCACACACAGCTCCATACATTGCACATTGTTTTTGTAAGTAATGCACGTGAAACTCACTGGTTAATCACTTTTACTATTTAAATTGCTTACTGTGGTTAGTAACAGGGCCATAAAAAGAAATTTTTCTAGGGGGGGGTCATAAGTAAGAAATTCGCCTTTTCAAAGAACGTAATAACCATTTTGGTTTAAGTTTTTAAAACTAGAATATATCCACCAATCAGTGTTTGTCATTCTTTTTTAATCTGACCAAATATAGTGTTACAAGTAACTGGTCATTAAAAATAATTAAACAAATAAAACTAATTCGTCAGACTGGCAAACCAAATAAAAATAAAGTACACGTAAATAAGGGTGTGAGATCGAAATTTAGGAATACAAGCAAGTTTATTAGAAAATTAAACAAAAAAAATCAAATATTAACAAAATGTCACTGATAAATTCACAAATTAATCTTCATATACTCTCTAGAACTTACACCAAACGAATAACATGAAAATTTAATACAGTTGTACACATACTCCTATCAGGAATAAAGTTGGCCAGAATTACACTCAGTGCAAAATAAATAAGGGGAGGGGTGTTTGCTCTTTCCCCTCGGCGCGATGACTAAATCTGCACAATGCCACTTTATGCCAATCTTCACCAAAAAATCCAACACACAACTCAATCTCAACCCGTGTAAGAGACCGAAAGAAGACAATTACTCACCTTTCTGTCGACAATCCAACATCAGCTCAAGATATCCAACTTGCAGTGCAGAAATCGTCAAGAATCCATGGATTGTAGTGAAATCATAAGCTTCCTTTTCTCCATTTCACAGAAAATAAGACATCACAAAAATATCTAGATATTACTTGGTGACTCGAGGAAAAACCTCTCTAAAACCTTTGTTTTTTCCTCAAACAAAATTCTCGAACAGTCGTTCTCAGCACTTGTCCAATAAGCCTTGCTCAAAAACAACACAATGTAACCGCTATTCCGTATCATCAGTAATGACTGCCAAAACTGAACAATTAGTTATGTCTTCTTATTTATACAGGGAAAGAAAGTTCTTGAACATCAAGGAACTCCCTACACCACATGTAACTCTTCCAGAACTTTCGATCTCTTTACCCCTACTTCCACATGTGTGGATGTAACCTTTTCCTACGTTTCTTCCTAAGCTGACGCATGTGTAGAACAGCCAACCTAACTGTCTCCACCAGATAATGTTAGCAGTGCGGAGCAAGTATTTTCGTTACAATACTTTTAAAAAGAAGCACCTTCAAGTGTATATGTACATGTTCTTTTTTAGTGAGTCCATTCTGATTTGTTCGACATGAAAATTAAGTAGTGTTAAGGTACAACACGAGAGAACTGTGATTTGTAACCTTTTAATGTTTTATTAAATTTACTAGTTCTATCCTATCAGTTTTGTCTCATGTTTGAGTTTTGTATGCATGAGTTAGTGGTGGGGGTAATGGTTGGACAGGTGTCTGTAGAATTTATGACAAGATGCACCACATGCCAGAGGTTAGCTGGTATATGGAATTCTTAGGCTTGTTGCAAACTCCACCTATTTCTCCCCGATAACGAGTAAGTCTCCATTAGTTGCAGTTATTTACTTATTGCAACACTGCACATGTATCTACTACCGGAAGCAAAGATTTAAAAAATTAGTAGTGGGGGAAAATGCACCACTCCACATGAAATTAGTGCCCTATTTCTTCTAATTTATGCTTTCCAAGAGAGCAGCTGTCCTTCCATTAGTTTCAGCTTTGGTTAGTCACCATTTCCGTGCATACTGTGCAATGACATTTGATGTTGATCTTCCACTTGGGTCTTTAATGTATTGTTATACACAGTTGACACAGATTTTCTAAGTTCTTGGCCATATAATTAAATGCACCACATCTAAATTTTTGTAACCATCGCTCAGCATCCATTTATTTATTATATGCTTGCTGAAAGCCTGGGTGATATTGTATGTGGCTGTCACTGTGCTAGAGAACTTTAAGGCCTCCAATGGGCAGTTGAAAAAAATTCTGGTGAAAGCATATGATTTCGCTAAAAAATTCTTGATTCTAAAATAAAGGAAGAAAACTGGCAAATAATCCTGTTTTTGGATAATGTTATGTCTCATGCACTAAACATGCAGTTAAGTAATGTCTTTCCCTCCGAATACCACGTCAATGTGCCAACTACTCACTCAAGGTCTGACTCAGAGTTTTAAGGCTAAGTACTGAAAGTATTTTCTATCCAACCTCATTGCACAATTAGACTCTAATAATACTGCAGAACAATTTTCAAAATCAGTGAATCTTTTCAATGTTGTCACCTGGACTGCATCAGTTGTGAAACAAATCAAACCAGAATGTGTGGCTCAACATTTCAAAAGCAGGATTTCCATTTAAAAACTGTGATTCCTAAAAATGCTCTGGAAGAGGAGAACTTGAATGATATCACAGAGTTAATCAGTTGTCTCAATCGTGAAGGAAATTTTAAAGATTTTATTAAGTTGATGAAAATTTCGCTACTGAAGAGGAGATGAAAAATGATGCAGTTGACGTCATTCCATTAGAAGCTTGTGAAGGAGATGACAGACGAAACTCTTTTGTTTGCCAAAGAGCATTGTAAGATAAAGAACTTTAACACTTAAACGACCTCTCATGAGATTTCTCATGCTTCAGTGCTGAGGCATAAAAGACCGGCAACGAAATTTCTCGTTTTTATCTCTTTTCTTTGAAAATTATCTGTTCTAACAATAGTTACTAAGTATTACAAAATATTCAAACAAATTCTCGTGTTGCAAGATTTAGTACGTGTATACATCTTGAGCTTGCTGGACACTGGTATTCTCATAATAATTTCAGTTTAAAGAAAAGTAAATTCCCTTGAATAACGTCAATAAAGAACACTAATTTGTGTAAACAAATTAGTTTTCTGGAATGTTACACAGACGATTTGTCCGATATATCCCAAAGATAGTGTGTATTATGGTGACTATTTAGAAAATTTTGCAGGGTGTGTCCGAAATAGTGATAGTGATGATGAGATTATTGTGTGTGCGCAAACATAAAACTGTGCAACTAAATTGTTCAGTACACCTTACACGAAACACCTTCAAGTGAGTCTGAACAATCGGAAAATGAAGATGTTTGGATAAAGGACAGACCATAAATTTCGAAGCTTTTGAAGGCAATTCTGGAGTGAAACTTTTGCCCAAAGATGTTGAAAGCATAGCGCAGTGTGCTGTACTGTTTCTGATTTTTTTCACCATGATGGCAGAACAAACCGTTATTTATTATGAGCAAAACAAGGACAAGTATAAACAATCCTTGGTGTAAAACTTTGAAATTTCAACATGCAACATATACAGAATTGAAGAATTTCATTGGTCTGATAATTCTAATGGGGCAAAACTGTAAATCAGATTTGAAAGAATACTGGTCAACTTATCCCCTTATTGAAACACCAATCTTCTCTAAGGTTATGAGCAGGAGCAGAGCTAAATTTGAGCAAATTTTACGATTTTGGCAATTTTTCGTAATGCAAATCGGTTATACAAAATAGAAAATGTAAACCATGTAAATCGCTGGTCTTGGAATAAGCCTATGGGGAAATAATATGCAGTCATTTAAGTGTTAAGGACACAATTAAATATGCAGAAGAATTGCAAACATTTTTTGTAAATGTAAAGGATGCTGAAGTACTTTTAATGTTAACAAACTTAAAGTTGCATTTAGAAAAACAAGCTTTGAACAGTAACACAAACAAACTTAATGGATTTTTTTTTCTCAAAGGCAAAATAGTGATTTCTGTATTTATGTATGCACTGTACAACATATTAAACAAAATATTTTACTTCTCTCAATAAATTTTTATGATTCTATGTATGTAGTAGGTACGGTAACGGTAAAGTAACCAAAGTCATGATTATAATGTTTGTATGAACTTGTCAATGCAAACAAGTGTTACAAATGTTATCTACTAAAGCAAATGTGTTATACCTGTTCAGAATAAAATTCCTCTTTTATAGTGGAGATATTGACTCAGGCCTATGCTGTCAGTTATTTAGAGGTTTTACTGTATTATAAATCTATTAATGTGCTAAAAAATGTGGCACCAAAGATATGATAAATTTAATAATTTCTTGCCAAGTATTTGCCTTGACTACCAGAGAATTAGTGAATGAGTATCATCTATCAGAAGGCAAAAGAACCCATCATGTGTGCAATATGCTCTGTAAATGCTCACACAAGGGAAATTACTGGGGTTGCTGCTGTCAGAAGATACCAAAGTACATACTTGGGTGTGTAGTACAGTGATTCACGCTGGTGATATAGGTTGGGTGCAGTGCCAAGGTTGAGTGCAAGCAAACTGTTCTCTGACTCATTTCAGTACTTATGTGTTGTAGTGAGTTTGGTGATGTCAGTGATGATAATCATCAAAATTAACTATATGGGTGAAACTGAGAAATGCTTTGACTTCTTCCTGATTAAAATGACCTTGGCATCTTTTTTGGTGACGAGGGTGAAAGAAAGGAAAGTCATTTTTAGCTTTTGTCTTTAATTACAGTGAGTCAAATTGAGTAAAAAAATTACAATTTACACGTCAAATGCAAGTAAGCACAAACTCAGGATAGGAATAAACCCCTGGAAAGAGAATCTATTTACTCCTTCCTAGAATGGAATCACTGGTTGAGGCATATATATATATATATTGTTAATCTATCAGGGAAAACTGGAAATGACCTAATTGCAAACAAACTGGTTTTCATGATGTTGTTAATATGTGATATCATAACACACTTGATGTTGCGCACATCATTTACTTTGTCACCATAAACATTAATAAACCTCTATATGATCATGGATGCACACAGCTCAAGTTGAGAATCACTGTTATGTACATCAAAGAGCCATACCTTATGACTAACCCCAGAAATTAGTACACATGGGTAGAACGAACAGTTACATATTATGGTCACAGAGAAATATATACAACTTCAGTAGTGCCTCCCCTCAGAGGCTTCCCCTTTTTGGTAAGTATTGGGAAGGACGTAGCATCTCCGAGGTGACTGAGCCACACGTTACCGCTTTGTTCTTTCTTCACCTGCCTCTTACGTTTCTGTGTTGTAACTTTGCCCAGACCTTCCTTTTCATTCAGATTTTGCGCCTTTATTCGAATTTCATTTCTTTACTCTAGTTTTTTTATCCACCATTCACTCTTGGTTCTTATGCCTGTTTTGTTTGTGTCTTCGTCAGTTGTGTTGATGTCGTCCATATGTAACTCTTTTGTTTTCCTTCCAGGGTTAGTACTCCGTGTGGCTATACCTTACATTTAGAACACTTCCATCTTTGCCCTCAGTGTGGCTGCATGTGCAAACTACTGGAATGGATGGTTAAGGCTCGTTTGGTGCATTTCTTGAAATCCCATGTTGTGTCCCCCCGTTCCACAGCAGTTTTGTGTGACTTCATTCTATGGTGGACAATTTACTTGCCTTGGAGGCGTTTGTTTGTCATGCTCACTTGGTGTCAATATTCTTTGACCTGGAGGAAGTCTGCATTCACACCTGGCATTATGGAATTCTTCGTGATTTCCATGCTATGGGGCTCTGGTGAAACTTACCGGTGTTTATCCAGAATTTCTTAGCTGATCATACTTTCTATGTTGGTGTTGCCGCAACACTTTTCCCACAAAGAGGGCATCCCCCAAGGTGCAACTTTAAGTGTCACCTTATTCATCATTAAATTGAATGCCATTCTATCCACAGTCGTCTAAGAATCCAATGCTCATACGTTGACAACTTGCAAATTTCTTACAGCTTAGTGAACATGTGATTTCTAGAGCGTCACTTCCAGCTCAGCTTGAATCAGCTGCTTCATTGGGCAGTTGAAAATGGGTTTCGCTTTTCACCAGAGAAAACTCATCTGTATGCACTTCTGTCGCAGACGAGGCTTATGTCCTGATCCGAGTCTCTTTTTAGGATCTGCAGCAATTCTGGTTGTTTTTGAAACCTGTTTCCTTGGTGTCATCTTCGACCGATCTGTCACTTTCACAGCACATCTTTGTCATCTGAAAGTAAAATGTACTAAGGCGCCGAGCATCCTCAAGGTATTGTCATCTACCTCTTGGGGCACAGACTGCATCTCGTTCTTACACCTATGTATCGGTAGCTCATCAGCTCCAAACTGTACTATGCTTGCCCTGTGTGTGGTTCCACTTCTCCATCTCGTTTGAAGTTGGTTGATCTGTGGCCCACCAAGCACTCCGTTTGTGCACTGGTGCTTTCTGGACTTCTCAGGTACAGAATTTATACGTCAAGGCTCATGAACCTTCACTTGCTACATCATCAGCAACTGAGTCTTTGCCATTTCACAAAGTTGCAGTTTCAACGAGCCCATCCTTTATGGTGCTGAGTGTTTGAACCTACCCTTGTACATCTTTTTCATGCGCAGCCGTCTTACATACTTAGTTTCAGCATTCGGATGCATTCGTAACTGAGTGAGCTCAGTTTGACTGTTCATGACATTGCACAGAGCATTGTGGTTTCTGTTGCACCATGGGAGAAGTTTCAGCTTTCAGTTTGCTTGAACCTGTACCAGTTTGCCAAATGCAGCACTCCCCACGTTCAGTATGTCAGTTCTACCTTCCACATCATGCTGCCTATTCCCAACATGTTCTCATCTTCACAGATGGGTCCAAATCTGATGGGTACGCTGGTTCTGCTATGGTGTGCTGTGCCATCCTGTGTTATCCCACATCCTTGTTGCTTTGCACAATTTGCACAATCAAAGATATGGTATCGGATTTTGTGATGCATTCTGGGACATGTTGGTATTCCTTTGAATGAGGCTGTAGACTGTGCAGCGAAGTCTTCTGTGGGTTGTCTGCGAATGCCTGTCTACTTCATTGACTAGAAACCCATTATTCAGGATCCTCCGCATGATTGCTGGCACCGGTTCTGTGACACACAGACTGTGAACAAGCTACATATCATGAAATCTGTAGTTGCAAATTGGCCATGTACTTTTCGACACCAAGACGTGTTTCTGACTCGGTTGCGTATTGCAGACTCAATTCACACACATGGGTTTCTTTTGTGTGACGAAAAGTCACCTGCCTGTTCATACTGCCATTCCATTTTAACCATTAAGCACGTTTTCATTGATTGTGCTTGTTTTACTTCTCTTCGTCCTCAGATATTTCACTTGCGTCTTTTAGAACATCATTTGATTTTACCATTTTGAAGTGTTTTATGATTTCTTACCATTTATATCACCAAATTTAGATTTTTGTGTCCATTGATTTTTTTTTTTTCATTTGCGTGCAGTACGGGTTTCAGCGCTCTCCGTTTTATCTTGTTTCATTTTCTGTACACTCATCACATGTTTTAACATGGTTACACTTTTACGCCCTATAAAGAAGTGCTTCAGGAGTCCCCCTTGAAGTACACTCACAAACACCACTATCTAAAGCACCACGAAAAACCACTATTTCTGAAATGGCCTAACATTTTAGGATGCTCGTGTTGCTGTCCATGAGTTTCAGGATGCAAGGATGGGTAAACAATGTATCGTTGTCCAGTTTAGAGTGATCGCAGGGCCACAGTCCAACAAATCACACACAGTTAAATAGTTTTTGAACAGAACAATGCTTCGGATTATGCAGTTAATCAAACTCTTCTGCCTGTAGGACTGTGTTGTTTATGTCATAGCCTCTAAATTCACTGTGCATGAACCTAATTGAACATTCATGGTTCAAATTGGAGAAATGGATTAAGATTACATATATCACCACTGCCCTGAAATGTAAAGGAGCTGGAAGACTTGTTGAGATATGGTATCAGATACCTCAGGATACTTATCGCTACCTCATTAATTTTATGTCTTGCAGAGTGGCTGCTGCTCTGTGGGCTATAGCAAGTTCTACATCATTTTAGGTGGTTGGTCATAATGTAGTGGTTCTTTGGTGTATGTATGTGACAACCATAATTAAATAAAAGTTATTGAAGTCATATTGTGAAAGTCTTGTGTTAAATATTTAGCATGCAAGTTTATTTTCTTTTATCACAATGCAGTAATAACCCCCCCTCCCCCTCCCTTGAGTTGTTACAATTATCCACGCAGACAGGGCGCAGATTTCTAGTTAATCTGCACTCACTAAAATTAAATATTTTTCCCAGTGATTCTTTTAAAATCTTCCAATTTAGTTCTTTATTCTGACTACATCTCTAAATTTTACTTTAATGATTTGTTTTCAATATTCTGATAGTCATTTGTTTCAGGAGTAGAAAAATTGCATTTTTAAAAAAATATCAACTAAGACATGCTGTTTTTATCTGAAATTAAACCAAAATTACATTGCTAGAAGAAAAAGTACAGCTTGTCATTGGTGACGTGAGTGGAAATTTCGTGTCCTGCATGCAAACTACAGGGTGATCACAATTAAAGTTTCACTTTGAAACCCTATAAAATGAAAACTACTGGACTGAAAGTTTCCCTATTTAGAAATAGTAGGAAGGAGATCATGGGATTTTATGCTATGGAATAAAAAAAGAATTGTTCAAAAAGTCATCTCCAAATGTTGTTTACTGACAGTATTGACATGGTAACACATTGAACAAATAACAGTCATGCAAGTAATTGTTCAGTATGCTGTCCACCATGTTCTGCTACAGTGGAAAAAGCATATTTTTTCCACTGTAACTTGAAGTATATCAGCCAGAATGTTACGAATATGTTGGTGGGTTGCATTTTTCATCTCTAATAAATTAAAAATGTTATCATGATAAAAGGTGCTTTTGAAATGCCCAAAGTCACTTGGATTGAGGTCTGATGACCGAGATGGCTATTCAAGGGGAAATTGTCAAGCAGTAATCCTGTCATCCGTAAAATGTAGCTGCAGTAAACACTTGTTCCAATATGAGGTGGAGCCTTGTCATGCATAAAACTTGTGCTGCCTAAGATGTTGTGCTATTGAAAATTAGGTACCATGAAACTTAACGTAGCTTCATAGCAAGCAGTAGTTACAGTGCATGTAATGAAACAGGTCACAAATTGCTCTCCATAAAAGAAAGACCCATTGATGAAACTTTCATTAAAAACACATAAATCAGTAACTTTTGATGAATGTAATGGGATTTCACGAAGGCTAGATTTTTCTTTTGCCCAAATCCTACATTTATGTGTATTGATGTCCTTGTTTAGGTTAAAGTGGGCCGTATCCATCCACAAGATGTTCCACAGCCGAGCAATATTGATCTCTATTTTTGCAAGGAACTTTATTGCAAAAAATTTTCTTCAAACAGCATCAGTATGTTGCAGTTGTTGCACACATCTGATTTTGTAAGGGTACTACTGCATTATTTTAGGAACAATTTTATTCACAGTACTCAGTGGTACATCCATATGATATGCAACAGAACATAAGCAGGTCCCATCAGTGTTTCCAATGGGTGATTTCTCCACTGCTTAATGCAATAGATTCCTTAGTTTTTATAGAAACAAGCTTCCTTTCCCATCCTGGTGCAATGAATAACAGACATGTGCCATCTTCTTCAGTTTCTTCAAATGTGAAGTAGTAAGTAGCCCATTTCATAATCCTCTTAAAGTTTGATATTGTTTCAATGCATTCTGTTTGTTGCTATTGCATTGATAATCGCATTTTACGAGTAGAATGCGATCTTTCAAAGATAAAGTCATCATTGCCTTGCAGTAACTGTCAGCTACGACAAAATTGCAGTTTTCTTTTATCGAAAAAACATGATGGAGGTGCAAATATCATGAGCTTCTCCTGTGTACCCATTA
>JJRW01S0018069.1:32374-42551 GCA_001188405.1 Loxosceles reclusa
TGCACACAATTTCTTTAAGATGAGAGATTTTTTGACACCTAAGAATTATAAGCCCCCAAAGGGCAGCCATCCCTTCACTTAGCATCTATGACTACCAGGAGGGGGGAAGCTTTTATCCTTCCTGTGACAGTACATACAAGAATCCCTGCTTCAGTCACATATTTGGATTATCCTCATCATCATCAGTAAGTACACACAGACCTGCATCAAGCAGGACTATCAATACTTTGGAGAGATGAGGTTTCTATAAGCCGCCCTAGTCAGAAGTGGCTGGCCACACCAAGCTGCCCACAGTATCAGCTTGGTGTGGAGTTCTTAGTGAGGCAAAGTCTTGCCTGCTCCCAAAAAAATATAACAGAGCAGACATAAAAAAATGCCTTGCAGCTATACTGTGGCTACACCCGAGACCCCAAGACTGAAATCTCAAGGTATTAACCCAATGGCTCTTGTATCTCAGAGGTTATCTCATGTCACTGCGGCTATTATGTCAGAAGTGGATGTGGAAGTGAAACAATGTAAATAAGCTTTTTTAGAATGGTTTAAATGAATTTTATTGAATATTTCATTTGTAATATTTCTTTTTTGGTATGATAAGCGGTGTAACAATCACCTACGTGTACACAACACAACAGGATTTGCAAATATACCTTGTTTTGCTGCGTTTTCCTTTTGAAGAGCATACTCTACATGTTCTAGTTGGATTTTTTTTCCTACCAGTGGACTGTTTTTTCCAAAACATGGTCTCTTAGCTGTGTGGAAAGTCTGTTGAATGGAATCATTGTACGGAACTGTTGCTATACTAGAGGAAGCGTCACATACTATACTGCATTCGTTAGAATCTACAGTTATCCATGCCCTAGCTATTTCCAGTAGAAGTTTTTTGTATCTTAGTTACAGTAAATTTTGAATGCATTGAACAAAGTGCAGTTTATTAGCAAGAATGCTAATTCTTTTTTGCTACTTTAAACTTTTTTGTAAGATACTATTGTTCGCCATGTACTGATCTGCGTGATGGACTCCTTTCATGTGTTTATCGTATTGTAATATGCACATAGGTTTAACCATATCATCCATTGAATGTCATTTTCGCTTGCCACTTGATGTCAGAGAAGCATCGTAAATAGTTGTTACCATGTGCACTAGTCTTTTATTCTTCCATGCGATAAGAACAAATACGTTCTTTCCAGACAAGTCATTTCTCCTTTGCGTAGATGTTTGGACTTTTCTGTTAGAACCTTGGGCAAGCCACGGTTTTCTCATATGGAACCACAGACTAGTGTTTTCTTTCTTAGTAATACTTTGGCTGTAGAAACGCTGTTATAATAATTGTCTTGGTATATTTGATGCTAATGACCAAGGTATGGATCCAACACAGATAGTATCATTTCTTACAGCTTTTTCTCCTGTCCTGAATAGACTTCCGTGTTGCATTTATACCCACTCTCACATTCACAAAGCATTTGAACTAAAATTCGTATTTTATTATCTTTGCCAAATTATATGTCCTGAACCAGAGGCGTCCTCTGTATGGTACCATTGCTTCATCTGGAGCTAACTCTTTTTTGGGTGTGTATAGGGATTGAAATTTTGGAATAGTATAATCCAAAAACGCCTAATTTTGCAAAGCCTGTCTCCAGTAGATATGATTTTCGTGTACTGTCATTCAGATGGAAAATAAAATAAGAATTTGGTCAAATCTCATTCTGGACATAGTTTTATGAAATATTGGTGTTTCAACCAAAGGGTCCGTTGACCAATAATCTCTCCAATGCAATTTTTCGGTTTGGCCCATTGATATCAGTAATCCCAAAAACTTTTTTATTTTATTAGTGGTAACATCTGTCCACGGTTATTTTTCACAGAATTTTTATAGAATTCTTTCATTTGAGAGTGGTACAAATTGGTTTGGATAACAATTAAATAAAAAAAAACACTATCAAAAAGTAAAGCCATTACCTCACTGATACTCGGCGCATCATCAAGTTGAACAGTTACACCAGGAATGTTTAAATAATCTAAGGTTGGTGTTAAATTATTTTCGAACCATTTTTCTTCTAAATTATTGTCACTATCAGATTCTGTTACATTCTTCTTCGTCGTTTTGGTGGCCTAATATCAGATTCATCACTGTCTTATGATAAAGTACCATTTATTTCGAAATCACTCAGACAATTAGATAAATCATCTGCATATAATTCCTTGAAGGATTCTTTATCCTTATGTTCAGTCATGGTTGAAATTTCTTTTTTATAGCAAAGGGGACACAGCTGGACTGGTTTTATGAGCTAAGTATCAGCTACAGAAGCTTGTGGTATGCTGAACAACAATTACATTCTGTGATCTCCAAGAATGCACTGACCGAACAGAGCTGATGCGAAATAAAGGCTCACCGATCATGAGTTTACTTGTGACCAGTCAGTAACGTATTGGCATGACGATGCCAGTTTACTCCCCTTGGGGCCCACCTTTTGGTTAGTACGGGGAGTGATATGGCACCCTTGATGTGTCTGAGCCGTATAGTGTTCTGTGATCACCTTGTGTTTGGCACAGCATGACTTTTACAGGTTCTTGTGTCATTGCACCTCAAATAACCAACCAACACGGAATTACTCCTGATCAGTCAGCAACATTTTGGCTTGATGACATGTGTTTACTCATGACTGGTCAGCAGTGTGTTAACTCTTTGAATGGTGAGTCTTAGTTTTGATTCAAAGGCCAGAGCTCAGGCAGAAACATCCAGACCAGGCATGCAAAAACAAAGCACGATACTCAAGTAAAGCTAACTGGTCTCATAATGGTGAGAAGAAAGGTAAAACAGCATGTTCTGCACCCTAGAAAAGATCTGCACACTTCTTCAGTCCACACGGCCATTCCCTCTGTTTAGAGGGTTTCCATCTTTGTCTTCAGCGTAGCTGCACGTTCGCCATGTGCGGCAGCCTGTGTCGCTGGAAACGGGAATCCTGGCAATTGAGGGGCGACGTACAGTCCCCAATATGTTGCTTTGGCCCCAGTTTCAGCTAGACAAGAGCTTCACTCTCAGCTTGGACTGTCGTGGTTGTCTAGACCACAGGGTCCTGCGCGTCCCCCAGCTAGGGTCAACTGATCAGTTGGGTTGGCGGGATTAGTCTTTTCGTTTGGCTCAGCTGCAGTGGTATAGCTCCTGGTTAGCCCTGGCTTGCATGCATATCCCCTTGTTGGGCTTCATGATAGGTGGGGTTGCCAGGAGCTGAATCATATCTTCCTGCCATGCAGTTTCAAATTTCTTCTAAGAGCGGGCCCTCCAAGGGAGCCCAAACCAAATATGTGCTGTTTCTTCACCATCAGACACTGGTACTACTGCACCTTGTTATTTAATCATTCATTTTTCTGACTCTGGATTTTCAAAGCTCTCTCCCTTTGTTATTTCCAAGGGACTTTATTCACTTGCCAATACACCCAACTCTGTTAAAAAAGCTCATATCAGATGATTTGCTTGTAGAAACTGCTTTTCCTCAACAGTCTCATTCTCTCATGCCATGCACTACTTTTGCCAACCTGTCGATCACAGTAACTCCCCAGGGATCTCTAAATTCCTCCCAAGGATTGATCTCAGAAGTTGATCTTCTGAATTTCTCCAAGGAGGAACTTATTGAAGAGCTCTCTGTCCACAGGGTTACAGCAGTCAGACATATATGCATGCATAGAGATGGACAGCATGTGTTGACTAAGCATGTTATCTTGACATTTAACACACTAGCGTTACCATCTTCAGTCAATACCTCTCCTGTTCTGTTTGGCCATATGTCCCCAATCCATTGTGCTGCTTTAAATGCCAGCATTTTGGTCATGGACAGACATCGTGCTGTGGAGTTGTGACTTTCACATGATGCGGCTGTCCTGCTCATGAGAATGAGTTTCCTTCACCTACTTGCTGTATTAACTGCCAGGGTGACCACCCTGTATACTCTTGCTCATATTCAAACCTCGTAGTGCCCCACCAGATGGCTACAACTCTCTCTTCACATTTCTGGAGCTGCAAGCAGCTCTGGCTCATTCTTATAATTTTGCCCCTGGACCAGATATCATACACTGTGCCATGTTGCAACACTTATCTTCGCATTTTCTGCATGTGTTGTTGTGGTTCTTTAACCGCATTTTTGCTGAAGCAAGAGTTTCCGTCCGCATCATAACATGCTATTGTGCTGTCCTGTCCAAAACCTCAGAAGGATCCCACTTCACCTTCGAATTACAGACCTATTGCGCTGACCAGCTGTATGTGCAAACTCCTGGAGCGGATGGTGTATTTTCAGGCAGCAGGATGGTGCCTGTCTAGTGTATTTTCTGGAATTACATATGATATTGTTTCCATTCTAGAGTGGCTTTAGGTGACTTTGCTCTACAATGGACAATTTACTCACCCTGGAGACGTTCATCTTGGAGGCATGTGTTCATCATGTCCACCTGGTGTCGTTCTTCTTTGGCGTGAAAAAAGCCTACAATTGCACCTGGCATTATGGTATTCTCCATGATCTCCATGCTATGGGGCTCCGGGGCAGATTGCACTTTCCAGATACATGTTGGCATGGTACTGTCTACCTACTTTCCTCGGGAAGAAGGCGTCCCACAGGGTGCTATTTTAAGTGTCACTATTCATAATCAAACTGAATGTTATTCTGTCTACACTTCCTTCAGGAATCCAGTGCTCATTGTACGTTGATGACTTGCAAATCTCTTACAACTCAGTGAACATGCGACTTCTCAAGAGTCACTTACAGCTCAGCTTGAAGTGGCTGCTACATTAGACAGATGACAACAGGTTTCACTTTTTGGTGAACAGGACCATCTGCATGCATTTCTGTCACAGACGTACCTTTCATACCAATCCAAGCCTCTTTTTAAAATCCACAGTGATTCCTGTTGTTTATGAAACCCATTTTCTTGGTGTCATCTTCGACCCATTGTTCACTTTCTTAGCACTTATTCGTCATCTGAAAGTGCAATGTACCAAGGTGCTGATCACCTTTAAGGTATTGTAATCCACCTCTAGGTGTGCAGACCCTGTCTCCTTTTTCCATGTATCGGTCACTCATCAGCTCCAAGCTGGACTATGCTTCTCCTGTGTATGATTCTGTCCGACCATCTCATTTAAAGGTGCTCAATCTGGTGGCCCACAAGGCACTACATCTGTGCACTGGTGTTTTCTAGACATTTCCTGTACGAAGTTTATACGTCGAGGCTCATGAATCTCCACTCAAGTTATGTCACCAGAACCTGAGCTTGAAATATTTCACAAAGTTGCAGTCTCAACGTGCCCATCCATTGTGGGGCCAGGCATTTGCCCCTGTCCATGTGCATCTCTTTCATGCACAGTTGTCTTGTGTTTGTCCTTCTGGTGTGTTCTTCACTGAGTGAGCTCTGTTTGACTATTCCTGAATTTACGCTGATTGGTGTGGTTTCTATTACCCCTTGAGAGAGTTTTCAGACCTCTGTTTATGTTGACCTGTGCCGGTATACCAAATGCAGTACTCCCCAGGTTCAGTGTATGCAGTTGTATCTTGCACATCATGCTGCACATTCCCAGCATGTCCCCATCTTCACGGATGGGTCAAAATCTGATGGACACGTTGGATCTGGGATGGTGCGCAGTGCTGTTTTGATTTCTGACCACCTTATTGCACAGGCATCAATTTTTACAGCTGAGCTTCATTTCATCTCCTTGGCATTGGAACGCATTCACCATTGCTCATTGGTTCAGACTTGTGTCTACTCCAACCCATTCAGTGCTTTACAGGCTCTTGTTTCCCTGTCGCATCCCACTCGCCCTGTGTTGTCCCACATCCTTGGTACTTTGTGTGATTTGCATACTCGTGGTTTTGATATCTGCTTTTGCTGGATTCCTGATCACATCGGTAGTCCTGGAAATGAGGCTGCAGACCATGCCATGAAGTCCTCTGCGAGTTGTCTGTGAATGCTCCTCCCATTCCCCGACTGGAAGCCCGTTGAAGCCCGTCTTCATGCTCACTGACAAGAATACTGGGACACACAGACAGCAAATAAGCTGCATGTTATGAAGGCCCATAGTTGCAGACTGGTCATGCTCTTCTCTCCGTTATCAATGCAAGGAGGTTCTACTCACTCACCTGCGGATTGGGCATACACGTCTCATGCATGGGTTCATTTTGTGTGGTGAGGAGCCACCTCTGTGTGCTTACTTCCATTCACATTCTCACCATTCATCACATTTTTAGTGATTGTCATGTTTTCTTGTCTCTTTGTCTTCAGTTCTTTTCTTCTGGTGCTTTAGACCTAGCTGCGATTTTAGCACCTTCATTTGATTTTAACATTGTGCAACATTTCTGTATCACAAAGTTTAGTTTTTGGTTTTCATTGCTTTTACATACGTGTGATATGTTGGTCTCTTCATGCTCATCACATGTTTACAGATGGTCACACTATTACATCTCACAAAGTGCATTTGGTGTTGCCCCAAAGCTGAAGATCATCTACGTAATTACACTCATAAACAGAGGGTGGTGCAGTATACCCTCTGTGGACTTTTTCTTATGCTTGTTTGTTTTCCTCTGTTTTATTTTTATCTTGTTCTTGTTTTATTGTACGTTTGGCACAGAATGACCTTTTCAGGTTTTTTGCCATTAAACACCAATTAACCAACCAACCAACCTGTTTTTAAGTCACTTCTTGCTCAGATTTTTAATAATCGTGTTTTAGATCTTTGTACCATTTTAACTCCATCATTTGATTTTATCATTTTACAACATTTTTTAGTTTAATGTCTATTTATCATGAACTTTAGCTGTTTGTTTTTATTGATTTTTACATATGTGATGTGCTCGTTTTATTACTCTAATTTGTGGTTTTATTTTTCCTGTCTTTCATCTTTACCTTCCAGGGGCACATATTAGTCATCTTGTTTTACATGCATTTCATTTTGTCTTGTGGTATATCTTTTGTTTGGCACAGAATGGCCTTTCAGGTTTTATGCCATTGAATCTCCATTAACCAATCAACCCCTCTGGAGCTTACCTTTTGGGTGAGCGTGGAAAGTAACGTGGCATCCCTGAGGTGTCCAAGCCATTTAGTGTTTCATAATTACCTCATGCTTAGCACAGCATGGCTTTTACAGGTCCTTGTGCCATTACATTTCACTTAACCAAGCAACTTCTAGAAGGTTTGGACCTACTTTCGTTTCTAAAATCTACTTGTTTTATGTTAACCCTAACATTATCAACACACACACACACCCCAGCACTATAAACTGTCCTGCCACATCTTTATGCTACTGTACTTGTGATGTCACTGCTGAAATTTAAATAGTGTTACCTGTTGCCAGTGGATGTATTACTGTTACTTGATTTGAATAACTCAACACAACACCTGAATATAATTTTTTTTTTTAATGTCTTAAATATAAACTACCATAAGGGCTGGAATCATTTTAAGTGTGGAAGGTGTACTAGAAAAGGTGTGGTTCTTTTATGCTGAGACTAATACTTGGGACTGGCTACAGAAATCAGTTCCCACTTGAATTTGCAGTGTCTTTTGTGATGACTGCAAGGGCATTGTGTCAGTATGCCTGTTTTCTTTGGGGACTTGCCTTTTTCGTAAGTATGGGAAGTGATATGATGTCCCCGAAGTGCCTAAGCTGTTTTGTGTTCTGCATTTACCTTATGTTTAGCATAGTATGGCCTTTATATGGTTCTTGTGTCATTAAATTGTGATTAAATCAATGAAACAGCCAGTATATTTGCAAAATTTGAAATCTCTGTTTCTGGCAAATTTCCTGTGCTTTCCAAGACAGCTAGTATCATCCATTGTTAGAAGTGATTCTGCACCTGCAGATTATTAAAATTATATGACAAAATAAATACTATTTGCAAAAGCTGTAATAGAAAACTTGAAATGGTTAGTTCATAGTTTCTGTATCAAGCCAATGACTGTAATTGTTGTGAATGTTGGATACGTGATAACATAATAGTGGTGGGAAAAGAAAGTTAAAACTAAATTGTCTCATCATTGAAAGCCATTAATGGAAAACAGTTAAGTGAAGTATGATAAGTAAATGCACATAATCTGCACTACCTACCAATAATTCTCCAGACATGTATGTATATCATTTAATTTGCATATGTTGTGATCGTCATTAGGTAAATAATCAGGATATAAGTAGAAAAGGATAGTGGATGAGCATAGTAGTCACTTAGAGTGACATGGCAACTCATCATGATGAGTTTGAGTGAGGAGTTATAGTAAGATGCTGTAGTAGCAGAAAGTCTATATGCATACATTGATCTGGAGCATCCAAAATCAACGGTGGCTGATGTAATCAGCAGTTGGAAGCATTCTTGCTGTACTGGCACCAGAAAGCATCTACAGGGTTGCCATGTGACACAGAATTTCAAAAATCCCTTTAAAACACTGGGAAAATGCAGGAAATTTTGAAAATATATGGAGAAACCCGAGAAGCCCAGAGAATTTTTAAATTCCAGAAGCTGGAAAGCAAAAATAGATTGTTTAACATTTACGAAGTCTTCAAGTTTGTAGTGTTTTTTTTTTTTTGGTCATAGTACATTTACACAATTATGCTGGCAACTCAATCAACTGCATCTCAAACATATGAGTAGAATTGCCTGTGCCCCCTGAAGGGAATGTTTGTGGAGCCCGGTAGCAGAAGCAGCCAGTAGTAGAGAAAGAGAGGGGATGGGACGCCATTATGATATGTATTTTTGAGTTTCTTCGATTTATTGACTTTTATAACTCAATGAAAGTAAACATTGGATTTGACATCTCCTTAACCACCATAAAAAAAGTACTTGAACATATTTATACTCACCTGAAAATATACATATAAATCAAAGGAAAGTAGAGAATGAGATTGCAGGACCAGAAGTTATAGCACTCCCTCCCCCTCCTTAACAGCATTTAAAATACCTTTCATGAGAATTGCTGCCCTACCTCCCCCTCCCTTCACCTTCCAATAAGCAATAGAATAAACAAATTGACAAGGAGGAGATTCAGCTGTAGAAGCAAGATAAAGAAAAACAAAAAACGTGGGTTTAATTTTGCAACAGATAATTACAGAATATTACAGAAGTAAAAGATGGGATTGATGATGAAAAATCTGCAGAAATTGACAGGCAAATACGTGAATTGACTAAAAAAAATAACAATTAATAGGTGCTATTTTTTTCTGCACTTTCATTATTTATATTTCAACAAAATATTTTGAAGTAAACTGCACTTAATTCCAATAATAATCAGTCAGCCCTGTGACCAAAATTTTATTTCTTCTTAATTTGTTTAAAATAATAATGTTCATTGAAAACAAATTAAAAGTGTAAAAGAATGACATGAAAACAAGTTTTATTGCATTTTTTTTTAGTTTATCCCATTTTTCCCATTGTATGTACATGTATGTTGTCCTAACCTTCTATGTGGGAAATAAGACTGGGAAAACTCAGAGAATTTTTTTCTAAGGTAAGTGTGGCAACCCTAATCTAGGTAGAAGTCGGAAACTGTCAAATAGAAAATACTGCATGCTGCAACACATGACCAGAGAAAACCTTCAATCCTCAGCTGAAATCATCTGGAAAGAATTCCACAGAGCAGCAGTGGTACTTCTGTCTGCATCAATATGGGCCAAAACAAACTTCATGCACTTGGATATCAAGGCACACTGGTAGCTTATAAACTGCATATCACAAGACCCAATATGCAGATTCAATTAGCATGGTGCAAAGAGCATAAAAACTGGACAATCTAGCAGTGGAAAACAATCTTATGCAGCGATGAATCAAGATTTACACGTTTCTAGTCTTACAATAGAGCATGGATTTGTAGTCAGCCTGGGGAATGCGTACAACCAGAGTGTGCAGTAGCAACTCGGCCGTGATGGAGCTGTTAGTCTGGGTCACTTTCTGCTGGTACAGTCTTCAATCATTGGCTTGACATTCTAGATAATCACATTCTGCCTACACAGTGGCAATACTGCATAATGAACAATTGTCTTTACAGGATGACAATGTTCCATGCCACAGAAATGCATTTGTTACATAGTGATATGAAGGTTTGGTTGTGAAACAATTGATGTGGCCTACTTGGAGTCCTGATCAGAAGATAATTGAGCATTTAGGGAACAAATTAGAACAATTGAAGTTGAGACTAACAATGTCCAAATTCA
>JJRW01S0018221.1:0-11554 GCA_001188405.1 Loxosceles reclusa
GCTTAATAAATTCGTTCAATTTAATTGATGTTCCGTCCTTTTGGATTACCTCGCTTCGCACAAGCGTAGTTATTTTAAGTCGAGCAGCAGCGTTTGTTAGTCAGAATAAAGACCTTTTCTTCTGTGTAATTTGTTTGCCTTTTATTAAGCCACGTTTTGACGTGGCTTTCCCCTGTCAGATGATTCTCTCGTGGGGCGTATGAAAATTTTAGTATTCGGGTTAATTTGGTTATGATTTGGCATTAGTAGTCCTTACACAACGTTGAACCGTTGAGAAAAGATCAGTTTAACAATGCTGAAAAGCGGAGTTTTCGCAGTATTTTAGAAGTTCGATGGTCGTTTTTAACTTCGAAAATCCGGTTCATTACCAGGTTATGACTTACGACAATCAGCGTCTGTTTCTTGTACAGAGGTTGCCTTTGCGCATGTGCAATGGATTTTCTTCGATGATACAGAAGAGATGCGCAAGAATTAACTTTGTCAATGATTTTAGTCTAGAGTTAAATGCACTTTGTTTCATGCTCATGTTTTTGTTTTTAATATTTTGGGTGAAACTTGAATAATACTTTGATTTAATTTTTTGCAAAGTTGAGATATGTCTCTTCTGGTTTAACATTAAAGCTGCACTACCTCTCGCATTAACACAACATTGTCAAAACTTTCCAACTTCACTTTTGCCCCTGTATTTCCTGCAAACATATAAACTGCAAACATATATTTCCTCCAAATTCCTGCACGACGATTGAAACTCCGAAACTTGCAGCGCCACCGCTTCTCCGAACTTTCTTTCAATTTAGTCCCGATGATATACATCACAAATTACCTAACGCCTAGTTCATCCCCATTAGCACAGTCCGCAATTTAATGGCTGGGGCAGCTCGCCACGTAATCGTACCGAGAAGTGCTGCCGTTCGGTGAACACAGTTTGCCGAGCCTTTCCTTTTCTGTACCATGTCCAGCCTCGATGTGTCTTTTGTGTGCCAGATAGATATATATGCATTCTTTGTTTCTCTGGGGGAATGCAGGGCTATTAAGCCTAAAACAGACGGCGCGGCATTTTTGCCTTCTTGATCGCAGCTTATCTGTCGATCTCCAGATCCGAGAAATACGAATCTTCAGTTAATGACAATTCCTGGAGTTTTAATTGTTGTTGGATGACTGCATAGACTGGAAGCTCTTTCCTAGTTAATCAGGGAGCTGAAGGGATGCCGGAGGGGGGAGGATACGGATGAGCTTTTCTGCGAGCAAAGCACTCCCAACGGGGAGAAGCAAATGAGCTCCCCTGACCAGTTTAATGAATTGTACTTCAAAGGGGCAATTAAACCTTTCTCTGACCTGGCAACGGAAGAAGTCGCCTCCGATTATTTTAACGTCTTTGCATCGCCTCGCTGGAATCGGGAGCCAAAGGGAAAGAGGGGCGGCGGCGGTGCCCTGGAAACCAGCGGCGCGCTAAACAAAGCGGCTGGCACTTTCGGCCAAAAACGATTTAAATATTTAAACTACGCCATTGAAGTAAGTAACAAATTACTTTAAAATCACGCGAAAATTAAACGTGAGTATCACGGCACTACCTTCTTTTTCGGGGCTTTCTGCAAACAACGGCTACTGAGCAAAGTTCATTTTCGTGCTTTTTTCTTCCCTTTATTGTTCCTCTCTAAAGCCATCAAAATTCTCTGCATACTTCCATGCATTTCATTTGGGAATCTTTTCTGACGAAAACGTTAATATCTTTTTGAGGTAACAGGAGACCCCAAGCTTAAAAACATTGGACTATTTGAAAGTTTTTAAAAACCTATGCTGTAATTCAATTCGCGCATGTAGCGTCAAGTAGCGGATGAGATTCTAAACAAGTCGTGCGTGCGTACCGTAGATCAAATAAAGATGCATGTTGAGGATCAAACATAGATGTGAGCGTTGGTTGTGCCTGCAGCGTGCAAACATTCAAACCCGTGAGACAATTGCGATGCATTTTCAGAGTTGTCTCACCAGACACATACACCAATTGTGGTTGGTTGGTTAATTAGAATTCAATGGCAGAAGAAACCGTAAGGTCATACTAGGCCAAACATATGTTATGTTGCAAAAAAACGTGCCTTTTGTCAACGCCGGTATTCGAACTAACGGATCTGTCAGCTCCGGAGTGAGCACTTTACAGGTTAAACTACGGTGATAGGTATCTGGGCAGCTTATGATCGCAGTATTTTATGAGGAGAGCATTACATCTTCCCCCACGTTGAGAGAGAGGTCAGGGTAACCTCCTGACCTCGAGTGGTGGACCTGACGGTTGGGCCCTTGGCCACTAGTGTGTCCATAAGTTCTCGCGCCACGGTAAAGAAACGTGCCCTTTTGTCACGCCAGAATTCGAAACAACGAATCTGTCAACTCTGGAGTGACCGCTTTAGCGGTTAAGCTACGCTAACAGATACCTGTCAGCGTAGCTTAATCGCTGTCATCGTAGCAGGTGTCTGCCAGCTTACGATCGAAATCTTTTGTGGGGAGAACCTTACAAAGTACGGAAAACTGAATGGCATATGCACTCAACAAACAGATGAAGACCTGAGGGAAACTCACACAAACCAAATAACGGAAAATGTTTGAAAACCTGGTGATAAAACGTGTTCCGTTACGGTTAAATACAGTTGCATTTGCGACGTCGTTTTAAGCAAATCTGTTTCAGTTAAAATACGATGTTTCAACGGTGGGGAATGTTGCTTTTCCCTAAAAAATCCTATGAAAACTAGGTATTTCAACGAAAAAGTCCGTTTCTTAGAAATTGCAAATTCTTTCCCTTCTTAATGCATTATCTCCAGTCATGGTGCGAAAACAGGCTGGTGAATCATTGCGCGAAAAAAGTACTTCACATGTGAAATTTAGATGCATTAATAACTGCTGCAGTATCCACGATTTTGAATGCAAGCATGTAAACGCGCATACATTGTGTCGTTTCATGTCTGTTGCACTTGGTCAATCACATCTGCGACGGTCCGTGGTGGTTGTGGATGATGCTGAATTTCACGTCCAATTATGTCTCATACGTGTTCGATGGGATAAAGATCTGATGATCTTGTAGGCGAAGGCAACGTGTCGACACCTTGTGAAGCACGTTGGATGACAGCGGCGGTATGGGGATGAGCCTTATCCTTCTGGAAAACTGCCCGTGGAATAGCGATCAAGGACGGCAGCATAATCGGTTCAATCACCATGTTGACGTATAAGTGTGCTGTTAAAGTGCTTGGGTAACGAATGGAGTAGCCCTGCTGTCATAGGAAATTGCTCCCCAGACCATAACTCCTAGTGTAGCCCAGTGTGTCTACGCCAAAAACAGCTGGATTCCAAGAGCTCACCTGGCCTCTTTCTCACCGACGTACAGCCATCACTGGCATAGAGACAGAAACGGCTTTCATCTGAGAACACAACAGACCTCTCTGCCCTCCAATGAGCTCTAGCTTGACACCAGTGAAGTCGCAGATGGCAGTGATTTGGAGTGATCGGCATGAACGCTACCGGACGTCTGTCACGGAGCTGTCCGTCAAGCAATCGATTTCGTACAGTTCGCTGTGCCACTCAGGTGCCAACAGCATCACGAATTTCTATTGCAAATGCAATACGATGCGCTACAGCCATACGGCGAATACGGCGGTCTGTCCTTGCCGTAGCAGCCCGTGTACTGCCGGATCTCGGCTTTCTTGTCGAAGTAACTTCCAGTGACTGCTACTGCCAACAATCATGCACCGTGAATACATCAAACCAACTCTTGCTGCAACATTGCGAAACGAAAATCCACCTTCTCGTAGCCCTGTTACACGGCCTCGTTCAAACTCAGTAAGCTGCTGATATTGCCTTCTTTGTCACCTTTCTGGCATTCTGGACTCAAGAATAGCTCACAACATCCAACAATCCGGAAGAGAAATACCGCCCACGACTTCTACAGCGAGCATGATTTCCATGTTCATAGTGGCACTACTAGGGCCACACTTGGTTTGCATCTTCGAAATTTGAATAGTCGTCATCTTTTACTAATTCAAGCACGCCTCCCAATCGTCGCTTATCTGGCACAACTCCTTCTTGGTGTTGAGGTTTCATTTTTCGCCAGCGTATATATTTGAAATTGCGTATTTAATTTATATGCCTGTATGAGCACTAATAACGAAAGAATTTGTTATTTAATTGTACATTAGAAAAATTTAATAAACAAATTGTTTTGATCTTACTTTCTGTTTTTCTTCATAGCTAGCCGCTACATTTAGGTTTCTAATTATTTGGATATTTAATTACTTAATTTTGTCTAAATCACTTTAGTTAGCATTTTCAAACTTGAGTAAACATGAGCGTGAAACGTTCTTGTCGTGTAAAGAGCTTAAAAGGCTCTGAAGATTTTTTTTTTCTGGCGCAGTGCTCAGAGATCATCTTTTGATGCAGAGTCTGCACAGTCTCATGCTGTGCTTGATGGAACTGTCGAACAGACCCATGCAGTACAAGTTATCTTCAACACTAGCGGTTTGACAACAGCCAAAATACCCCTCTTCTGCCGCAACTAAAATCGGATCAGGTTCAAATGATAACCGTTAAGTAAGTCTTACTATACTATATGTATTGTTTCTCACATCACTTCTCACGTTTTGCAATTTAGTTTTCCTAATTCTTTCTTTTCTGCAGAAGAGGCAGATCACGGTTAGTTTTCAGTGTTTGTTTCTTTTATGGTTATTAAGGCAAGAAGAAGTTAGTAACGCTGTTACATTGTTTTCCATGAACAGTCACTTTCAAATTGTCAAATTAGATTTAACAATGGGAAAAAATTTCTCCATGTCTTATAGCTGCCGTACACTCTCAGAGATACAGAGATTGCTTAAGTAGTTACACGCATACCGAGCTCACAGAGGCTAAATTTTATTTCGTGTCTCGTGATTTCGTGTCTGCTGAAAAAGCGGAACGGCCAAAATAAAAAAAATAAAAAAACGTGGATCATATTGCCAAGGAGAACGTTCGCAGATCTATATAATTGGTGTCCTTTTGGTGTAGTGGTTAGCATATTTGGGCGCCAACGGCAAAACCCTGGTTCAATCCCGGAAAGGATAAAAAAAAATAAAAAAAAACATTTGCATCTCTGAGCGTGTACGGCAGCTATATAAGACTTAAGAAATTTCTTCTCATTGTTAAAAGCACCGGGTATGTACAGTTATATGCAAATTAGATTTAACTGAGTGAACACTTGGCTTCCAAATTTTTCATCGAAACTTGATTCAAAGAATTCTATGCGAAGTTCATTATTGTTTCGCTATATGTACAAATAACTCAATGAATGAAATGTTGTTTCATTAAACAGTTTTCTAAACGGTTTTTATATAGGTTATTTCAACCAAACATTTGTAGTAGAGAAATAAAACTCCGTAACGGAACTTCTTGAGATACAATACCAAGAAAAGGTTATAAACTCTGTCAAACAATTCCCGGTTGAGTATCGATGTTAATTCTAACAAACCAAGGCTAGTAAGCACGATGCACTATGTTATGAATTTTAAGTAAAATACAACCATCCTATTGTAAAGCTGAAACTTTGTGTGTCGGACATTGATAGGTTGAGAATTACCTATTTGACGGGTGTGAGTTTGACAGGTATTCATTCTGGTTGTATAAATTATACGTTTCTCAATTTTTGCCATATTTCTTTTGCATTGGCCTTGGCGTAAAATTTGTGTTAAAGCTCATATTTATTGATAAATAGTCCAATATTTACTTTCAGGCGACAGTGCCCAAACTATTTTTATAACACATGTAACTGTCTAACTAAATTCGCAACCCCAATTAACATACAAACCCAACAACTGCAAGAAAATCTCATTTCCATCTGCCTCCTCAGCAAGAAGGTAGATAGGGAAAACGAGATTGCGAGACGTCAAAGTGATGTTGTGTGAGAACAGAATAAACAGAACAGAAGAACTTTAATCAAAAAAGGAAGAAGAAGAAAGCCTTTGATTGATATATATATTGACCATATGTTGAAAAACTTTAATTGGAACTCGGAGTATAAAGTATTGATTCTGAAAAATTAAAAACACCGAATCTTACTTAAAAATTTAGCCTTCTTCACAAAAAAGAAGATGTGTTTCTTATATACATTTCCTGTCGAGAAATTCCCCTTGAGACTTGGTTCTACACAAAGATCTTACAGACATTTTACTTTTTAACGATAAGTAAAAAATATTTTATTAAGAGCCAAGTTAGTCCCAAACTGAGATAATTAACGCTTTAAAAAGAAACGAGAAATCTAAATATTTAAAAAACTAGTGATAAGAAAAGTAACTTAAATAGTTAAACTTCGAAGACTTTCGCGGCCAGAGTCATCAACACACATAGAGACTTCTGGGTCAGAGTGTCGCTTTATTTGGAGATCTCGGTTCCAACGTTTTGACGTGATTGCACACATCTTTTTCAGGGAACTGAAGGTGAAATGACAAGCTGGATCTTGGCGACTAGCGTGGGTCCCTGTTCGGGCGCCCTTATACAGAAAATCGCCCTTTTGTTGACGTAGGGATTCGAACCAACGGATCTGTCATCTCTAGCTAGTGACTGCTTTACAGGTTAAGGTACGCCGACGTATATCTGGACAACTTACTTTCGAAGTCTTCCGCGGGGGAAACCTTGCAGCCTCTGCTAAACAAAAAGTGACGAACAAGAGAGGAAATCACGTCGAAACATATCTGACTAAAGTTGTAATAAAAAGAAACGTCTCTTTAAGAAAGCTCTCTCTCCTTACGAGAAGTAGCTGACGCAACTCTGCGAAAAGACCTTCAAGTCATTTATTACATGTGAAAAACTAAGCACTAAAACTTCGTGCACATTTAAAGTGTCTTATTGAATGAAAGTTGTTATAGGTTCTTCAAGACTTATAGAATTTCTACTGGTTTAAGCTTCTAAGTCAGACATAAGAAATTTGTACAAACAGATAAGTAGACATAGATTAATAAGCGAATTAAGGCTCATAATTAAAAAGTGTAAAATTTAAAATTTTAACTGGCACTAAATGTGTTACAAAGTAAAAGACTTCTGTACTTATAAAGTAGTGGAAGTAGTAGATTTTTGTGATACAAATTTGGAGATATATTGAAGTTTGTATTTTTGATACATGTTCCATTGAGCACTTCAAAACACAATATATTTTCGTTATATTCACTTGTATCTTTCTTTTGTGTGACCTAATAAAATAGAAGTTGCTTATATTCACTTCCATTTTCTTCATTATATAGCTAATTGCTACAATTAAGTTTTAATTAAGTTGGAGATCAATTACTTTATTATTGCAATTGATGTACCTGGAATTGATTATAATTACTGCAAATCATGAGCACTAAACGCTCGTGTTGGGTTAAGATTGTGTGTTGATTAAAAGCTCCGTGTTGGGTTAAAAGCTCCGGAGATTTATTATCTCATACTGATAGTGCTTAGAACTTTACATATCATGCTAGGTCTCATCAGTCTCATGCTGAGTTTGCCGGTGTTGTTGAGCAGAATCTTGTAATTTCTGAGAGTTTTTTTTCTGCTACAATTCCTTCAATTTGTAATCATATTTATGATGCCATAATACTTCAGTGAATTTAGTAGTTCTTTCTTGTACGCTTTCCAAGTAATCAATGCCATTAATAAACACGGTTACTATACTCAAAATGGTGGAAAGAGCTTGCTCGTTTAATTTTAATTTCATAATTTTGTCCAAAATTTAAATATTGTGTTATACACTGTAACTGGCATAAATACATAAATTCGTACGTAAAGTTAATAGTTGCGAACTGCTTGCCTGCGCATTGATCTATCCAGGTATTTGGCAATAAGATGCTGCTCCAAAACGGAGGTGCGAATGCCTTTTAATAGCTGCATATTAAGGAGGTTCGGCTAAAAGCAAAAGTACTGCCGTTTGGAAAAGAAGCCAATTTTCTCATTTACTGGAAAGCGTTATTCTCTCTTGTAATTCCTGGCTTTAGTTCGCTGGCCATTTTTTCTGTTTCTCTCACTTACTCACACTTCTGCCGAACAACTAGAAGAGTTTTTCCACCGGAGATAACTCGAAACTTGGACTGCGGATTACGACTTCGGGGGAAAGGATTGATTCCGAGCCACTTGACCGGACACAGCTCACTTCTGCTCACTGGGGTCGTCACCAAATTACGACGAGCTTCCCCCTGGTGATAAAATAATTTCTCTTTCTATTTTTTCTCTTTTTCTTTCGTTGATGTCAACAGCACAACGTTTTTCTGATCAATACCCTCGTAGTCCTGTACACACACTTGCACTGATATTCCCAGAGGGCACTCATAATCTTTTTCATGCGTTTTATTTTCAATACGTAATTCTTCACCCTCAAGTACTGCTGAACATTTAAGATCAAATTACGGTTAAATACCCTCGGCAGCAGTCTCTCCATACTCATTACATGTAATTTTACGGCTAGTGGCAAAATTTCAGAATTGCGGTTATTCAACCACATTTTACAAAAATACAGCTAATACACTGCAATTTCACATGTGCACGGTTTCTGAACCATAATCTTGAAAACAGTTTAGAAGCCGTTACATTACATGTTTACAATTGATTAACAATATGTTACAAACGCTCTTTGCCGACGCCTGGTCTTAAACCTTGATCTGTCAATTATCTGAACGACTGCCTCCTGAATTAAGCTACGCCGTCGGGTATCTGGGCAGCCAATTACCCAAGTCTATTCTGGGGAAACCTCACATCCTCCGCCACATCGTTGAGCGAGTCCAGGGTACAGACCTGACCTCGAGTGATGGACCTAACGGTTAGGTCCACAGGTTCAGGAGTCATTTCCTGGAAACATCCCTTTCCACCGCCAGGACATGAACCTGAGTCTGTCATCTTCGGAGTGATCGATTCCCAATTAATCTACACCGACGGATATCCGGGAAGCTTATTATCCAAGTTAATTGTGGGGTAGGGGACTCTCAAATATTGTAATATATGTATTTAATATCAGTCAACACAAATCTTGTTAACTTTACACAGAATGTATTTGATTACTTTGAAGCAAACAAGAAAGTCGATGCTGTTTATACTAGCTTCAGCAAAGCGTTTGACAAAAAGGATCATGACATTCCAATTCAAAAATTACACTCTTTCGGATTCTCTAAGTCTCTGGTCCAATTATTTATTTCATATCTCTCTAACCGAACTCAGTATGTACACTATAAACGAACTTGTTCCCGTAAGTTTATTGCTCACTCTGGTGTTCCGCAAGGTTCCAATCTCGGCCCCCTTTTCTTCCTTCTTCTTGTCAATGATTTACCAAACCACATTGAATACTCTAGATGCCTTGCATTTGCGGACGATTTAAAACCTTACACTGCTGTTAAATCTATTTCTGATTGTCTTCGGCTCCAGAAAAATGTCAATGCGGTGCATGAATTGAAGTGACAAGGACCGGCTCTATTTTAATAAGTCCAAATGTGACGTTACGACATTTTATACTACATGAAACCCTATTTTCTACTCCTATATAATGGATAATACTCAGGTGACTAGATGTGGTACACACAAAGACATTGGGGAATATTTGATCCTACATGAAGTTTCTCCTCTCACGTAAAATACATCGTGAACCAATGCAACCGACTCTTGGGTTGCCTTGTCAGAACCACTCGATCGTTCACTTCAGCCGCGTCCAGAAGACCTGAAGTAGACCAGTAGACCAATTCGCAGTAGACCTGAAGTTGCTTTCCAGGTTTGGAACGCGAATTCCAAGTGTGATATCTCGGCTATCTAGAAAGTGTAAGAAAAATTTTTCAGATACTTGTTTTACAAACTAATTTTAGTTTCCCATCTGCTGACATTCCATACGCTTTGCTCCTCAGTACATTTCAGATTTAAAGCTTGACACTGAGAAGGACTGGCTCTGATAGGCTTCATAAAATTATCAACATTCACATTGATATAATTCTGATTTTCTATCTTCCTTGAACTTTCATATTTCTTCTTTGAGATCTAGGTTCAAACCTGTTTTTTACACTACCATTCCACACACTAAGCACATTTCTCGCTGCCCTTTGCACCGCATGACAGAAGTTGTGGAAGAATGCGCGAGTGGTTCCTACGCACAAATCAGGTGACAGACTGGATATTGAAAACCATCGGCCTATTTCTGTTCTCTCCCCATTTTGCAAAGGTTTTTGAATCTATTATTTATGAGAAACTCTACTTGCATGTTGCGCCAATGCTGTCTCCCCTCTAGCATGGTTTATTCAGAAACGTTCCACTGTGACGAATCTCTCCGCCTTCACTGCCGAAATTTCTACTGCTCTTGAATTGAATCTACAAGTTGATGTAATATACACGAACTTCGCTAAGGCTTTTGACTGTGTACACCAAGGATGTCTTCTCGAAAGCTGGGTTTCTTTCACTTATCTAACACCATGCTTACCTGGTTCACGTCTTACCTGCAGTGTAGACCTCAGTCAGTGTATTTTGGGAAATGTGTATCACGACCGTATATAAGCTCCTCAGGTGCACCTCAGGGTTCAAACTTGGGGCCTCGTTTTTTCTACTTTACATAAATGAACTACCTTCGCTTTTCAAGGACTCAGCTTTCTCACTGTATGCAGAAGATTTGAAGCTCTTCAGACGTGTCACTTCTCCTGGTGATTCCTCCGTCCTCCAGATAGAACTTGATCTACTCCATGGCTGGTGTAACTTGAACTACCTTCCGCTTAATGTTGCGAAATGCAGTGTTATGTTTTTCAGCAGAAGGTCTACTTCCTTGGTGACTAATTATACCATTTCTGGTGACGTTCTTCGCAGGGTCACGGAAATTCATGATTTAGGAGTAATATTCGACACACACACGGCTTTTATGCAATAATCATGTTAGTCACATCGTCAATTGTGCATACAAGTTGATCGGCTTTATTATGTGGAATGGTTACTTCCTGACGAGGATCGCGACACTTCAAATATTATACTTTGCTTTCATACGTTCTAAGCTGGAATACGGTTCTGTGATTTGGCACCCTTACTATACGAAATATGATAGTGTCATAGAAAGAGCTCAGAACAGGTTCTTGAGATACTTGTTTTTTAGACATTCAGACGTGTATCTCCCAGATGTAAGCATGTCTGATCTGCGTTCTTACTTCTTCTTTTTATCACTCAAATGCAGACGTGTTCTTAATTATCTGCTGTATCTGCATAAATTGCTACATAATCGGTTGGATATTCCCAATTTCCTTGACCGTGTCTCCATATGTGTCCCAAGAGTGCACTCTAGGACCCATCGTCTCTTCTTGCTCCCACGAAACCGCAGGAATGTCACCAGTCGTTCTCCAACGTATCGTTGTTGTGAAATGCTTAATGAACTGTCAGTAACTCCAGATATTTTCTTCCTATATTTTCAATCGTTTCATATTGGATGTTTAAAGATCTTAATGAATATTTAAAGAAATAATTGAATGTTTAATGATCTTAATGAATGCTAGATTTTTGTATATGTCACCCCTTGTATGCTCTCTCATCTCTGTAACTGGATTCTTATCTGTTGAGATGATGTGAA
>JJRW01S0018235.1:13733-24367 GCA_001188405.1 Loxosceles reclusa
TCCTGGTGTTTCCTTATTTTTGTATACCTTGGTACATGGATATAACGGAATCGGCTTTCGTGGTAAATTGATAAATCGAATGAGATTTATTTCCCCTGTGGTTCTGTGTCGCCTGCTCTTGAGAACGTGATTTTCATGAAAGTGGAATTATTGTTAGCAGGAGCTGATTAACAACAAGGCCCTGAATGACTGGTATCCCTCAGTAGTAACCGTCAAAATCTTCCAATAAGACGGGAACGGTGCACAATACGGCCACATAAAGGGTTCGGCCGGTGAAATAGAGGAACCGTCTGATAAAGGGGACCAGATGGTGTCCTCACCTGAAGGAAGCTAATTCGGAAAGTACCACTCCTAGGATAAACGACCGAGAGGTCGCGTTTGGGCTCGGGAAAACCAGAGATGAGGCTCCCGCCAAGTGGGAATGACGGCTGGAACTTTGAGCCAGGTGGAGAAACCACAGAAGCCGGTGAACGCTTTAGGGGTAACAGGTTCATGTACGGACGCTACCCAACCGGCGATCCGCCGATTCAGAGGCATCCCCTTATTTCATTTTTAAAATCATGGCGACAAATACGAGTAATATGGGCATGCTTTCCATCGATATGAGCGAAACGAAGACTGTTGCTACGTAGTGCGAGAAGGAGAGCTCCACGATGACAAAAATCGAGAAAGATTATGGCATCCTTAGAGGAGCTGTTAAGCGAAAACGACAACAAAGGGACAAAGCAGGTTGCCGCCGAAGTGCGGGAAAAGTTTGGCCAACTCCAAAATCTTATCATGGAATAGGAGTTGGAACTGAACCCTATTCCGCGGCTCAGCGCGCAGAAAATGAAGAAAGAGAATAAGTAGACGATGAAAAGTCAGAAAAAGGAGACTGGGAAACAGTCAAAAGAAAATGGAGGATACCCAAAAAGCCAACCTACGCTGATGCAGGAGCGAAGGGAAAGGATAAACCACAAAAAGAACTAGTGAGAAAGAAGGGAAATGTGGTTTTACTGTATGCGACGGAGGAGAAAGAAAAATCTCCCAAGGAGTTGAGAGAGTTCCTCGTAAAAGACGCTAACCAAAATATCGAAGTGGGAATTAAATCAGTAAGGAAGACCAGGAGTTGTAGTATCCTGGTGGAACTGCAGAAGGCCTCGCCTCACTCAAAACGGCGATTGAAAAGAATGAGGTGACAAAGACAGCAACCAAGACTGTTATACCGAAGGAGAGGATGATCAGGTTTGTCATTTATCACTTTTCTGAACCGTCGACAGCTGAAAGTGTCACGAAAGAGCCACAAGATAGCTTTGTATTCAGGAATAGAGACTCAAAGGCAGTGTTCCCTATAAAGGGAAGGCAGAGCCAAACTAAACACTGGGTCTTCCAGTGCTCACCTAAGAAAGCGGACCAACTGTTAAAAAAGAGAAGCCTGTGCTGTGGTTGGGTGAGTCACAGGATAGAGCGATTGGTGTCGGTGCTTAGGTATTACCGTTGCCTAAGCTTCGGTCGCACACAGCACAAGTGCACGAAGGACCAGGTGTGCTTCAAGTGCGCAGGCCCGCATAGAGGCTCTGATTGAGATAGTCAGCAGCGATTCTGTGCACCATGTAAAGAAACATGGAAAGGAGACACAGAAAAACATGGACGTCGGGCACCCGGCCTTTGTCGCAAAATGTCCATTCTACTTGAGACAGTTGCAGGCAGCCAAACAGAAGTGTTCATGGGAGGCTCTGGTAACGATCTCAACATTCTAAGAGTGCTCCAGATTAATACTGGACATATGTACTCAGCCCTGAATAGGATTCATGTGGCTATCGCCGAGATGTTAGCAGGTCCAGAGATTCCCGAAGAGATACTGTATCTATTACCACCAGAGAAGGAACCGCTCTGTGCAGTACTAGTTCCTGTTCCCAACGTATCTGTCATAGAAATAAGATCTACTCCAAACGTAGTAGCCTTTGAAGTAACTGGCACGAGAGGCGATATATGCCTAGCGTCAATCTATGTGGCTCCGTAAGGACCATTAGATTCGTTGTTTGACACAGTTAAAGAGCTGCAGACCACAAACAAGAATTGCGGACTCGTAGTCGGTGGGTATTGGAATGCCATAGGCCCCTTATGGGTTCCTGGAAGGACAGATCGACGCGGACGAGAATTAAAGGAGTTTGCATCGCAGAACAGGCTACACATAGTCAACACGGTTGATTCGCATGCAACCTTTTGCGGACCTCGAGGGGAGAGCTGGATCGATGTCACGATGGTTTCAAAACGACACGCAGGACGGGTCGACGGATGGCGTATCGCCTACCGAGACCTGCAGAGACCACCGATATGTGGACTTCGGTACTACCTGAAGCCGAATAAGCGTGCCCACAAACGGCAAATTGAACATGAAAAGGATGAATTGGGAGTGATTCGCAACAACGATATCAGAGCTTGCTCCGGGACTCGTCGCTAATCTGGAGAGCGCCAGAATAGCGGCGTAGGTACAGGGGGCTCCTGTGGAGTTCTTAATAATTCACTATCACCACGGACCCCAGAGATGAATCCTATCCAATATTTATGGGACAAGAAGGAAAGAACAGTTCTAACCACTGAATTAATTGCGATTGTGAGCTATTATTTATTATTGATTATTATCGGTTCGAGATAGCAAAGCCAACAGCATCATCAGAACGGTGAGGACACTACTAGAGTCCATCCTCAAGCGACGTGTACCCAAAGATAAAGTAGACCGAACACAGTATTAATTCTTTTGTCCCTTCACTATACAAAAGCTTTTACCGTAACATATCTTTGCAAATCCAGATATCATAAAACAGCAATAATCGTTAACATCGCAATTTCTTAGATCTAAAAACAATGTGGAATATAATACATCCAATATAATGTTGCTTTGATAAACAATCAGTTAATGTTTTCATTCCATCAGCCTTCACATAAAAAAAATCTGCACTTTTGCGTGTCATCAAGATTGAAGCTCCAAGGAGGAAACTCAAAACTTTGAGTTTCCTCCTTGGAACACAGAACAGGTTGATTTGATCCAGGGACTTAGCAGACATAAGCATAGTCTATGGTGAAGAAATAATTACCCTTCACGAAGGGCATGATGCCAGGCATACGCTTTAATGACTGCATTTAACCTCATAAAAACGTTGCTATTTGTATAGCCTTTGCGTATCTCTTTAACCGAAAGGAAATTTATGACATATTGCTCGACAATGAAATTGTCCTAACAAGAAGGATTCAGGGTATAGGTGTAAAATCGAACATGTAAATCGGAATGCATAAGATTTTACCTTGATGTTATTTTAGAAGATGTTCAAAAATGAGATAATGATGCACAACGTGAGCGGTGAATTCGGGTCGGTTTGGCGTTATCAGTGGGCGATGAAACGGTGCGTTGAACATCGCCCTGTAGTGTATTGCGGTGACGACTGGGAGTGTCTAACCACCCTGCTCTCGGTCTGTATCATTATCTCTGTGACGCGCTGCTGACACTGGTGCCAAGAGTGTAGGTCCTAATCCCGTTGTCTACAAAAAGGAAGATTTCTTTACAATGGTGGCCAAATTTATGGACTCACACTAGTGGCCAAGAATTCAACCGTTAATTCCACCGCTCGAGGTCAGGTCGGTACCCTGACCTCTCTCACAACGTGGGGAAAGATGCAAGGTCCCCCTCAAAAGACTTATATAATAAGCTGCCCAGAGATACTCGTCGGTGTAGCTTAAACGGAACAGTGGTCTCTCCGGAGATGACAGATCAGTCGGTTCGAATCCTGGCGTCGACAAAAAGGAAGTTTCTGTACAAATCCATGTTGCTTCTTGCATCTTTGTATCACGTACCCCATCTCCGTTCATCACGATTTGTACGTTTCTACCACCCTTCTTTCTGGATTTAGCAATCACGATGTCGAGTAGTGTGTTAACACATCAAAAATATTTCTCTTGAACATTTGTAACCGGACTACAATATTAGTTTCAGTGGATAGTTTTGTATTTCTTATTATTGCACATATATCCGTTTATTGTAGATGTTCGATCCTTGGATATAATGTGTTTAATAACATTTAGAAGATATGATGTATGAACTAGAATATGTAAGGTGTGGGGAGACATCTTCAAAAGAGACTGAGGATCCCTATTTAAATAAAGAAATCGAATTCTGCTCTTAAGAGGTTGCTTCAAACTTGATGATGTAAAGAAAACTTCACTTCTTTGTCGACGCCGGGATTCGAACCTACGGGTCTGCCATCCTCAGAGCTACAAAGAGGCGGCTTTAACCGATTAAGCTACGCCGACACTTGTTTGTAGAAGCTTATTTTGAAGTCTTTGTGGGTGGACGTTACAATGGTGACAAAACTTTTACTGAGTCGTACCCAAATAAACCACCGAGTAGTATAAGCACAGTATTCAACAATGCGGCGTTTCATGTAAATGAAGCCTGATTTGTAAACTGCAATGCGTTACAATGTTTTTTATCTGTTGGAGAGTGAAGCGCGCCTCATGTATTTATAAAAACTGAATTCGCGTTAAAATCAAAATTTGTGCAACTTACCAAAATCTGCTCTGCAATAGTTGTCAATTATGTTCTCGTACGTGTCAGGCTGATTGCAGGCACTACAGGACTGCGGCTCTGAAAAGAAACAAAAGAAAAATTTTAAGTAAGAAATGATGCATGTCATGCCAATAGAAATAACATTACAAAGGACTCCCATTGATGTCAAACACATGCGCTCATTTCCCGGAAAAGTCACGTGTCATGGAGTTGTCGTTTTGCTGCAGAACTCGGCATTCAGTCATGTCTGACGAAGATATATAAATTATTATGTGAATGAAAACTGATGTGATAATTATGTGTGATGATGTGTGATAATTATGTGAATGAGTTATGCGATTCAGTGGAGACGCTGGTCACCAAAGAGCGTAACGTAACTTCTTGTGTTACCGTGTAAACAGACTCGCAGGCTGCTTGTCTGTAGTTCTTCTGTTGTGGTTCATTGGACATGCCCTTAAAGGCGCAGGCAAAGGTAATTCGTCCAGGTAATAGAATCGGAGAGGGGGTGGCATTATTGAATGGCGAAAAGCTTGTAAGAAACGCCCTTTGCCGACGCCAGGACTTGAACCTGGTTCGTACAGCTCTGGAGAGACCACTTACCCAGTTAGGCTACACTGAAAAATATCTAGGCAGCTTATTATCTATGTCTTTTTTTTGGGGGGGGGAGGCATACATCATCCCCAAAGTTGAGAGAGAGGTTAAAGCACAGGTCTGACTTCGAGTGGTGAGCCTAAAGGCTGGGTCATTGCTGGGTTCCATTTAGTAACGAACGCCCTTTGCCGACGTCAGAATTTGAACTATGGATTTGTCAGTTCCGAAGCCACCGCTTTACCAATTAATTCACCCCGATGGGTATCTGGGCAGCACAGTATCTAAGTCTTTCGTGGGGGTTGGGGAACCTCATAAACTAGATGGTCCCATAAACGAATTGATTGTAACCTGCGCTGTTCTGACCAGACTGCTGGAATCAGTGGGTGTGAGTAGATAGCGATTTGGGGCTGAAGATGACCTCGAGAGACCTGATGGTCTCTCGAGGTCATGGTCCTGCGACGAGCACAGACACGTGCATCTGCTTCGTTGTCTTCCATCCTGAGATAGGTTGCGGCATTGTTCGAGGACCTCGTGTCTGTCAGTGCTGTTTCCAGGCGCCTTTCGGGAGTACCAAATGTCCTGGTCATACGGCGCTTAGTACGTTTGCTACCATTGACAACCTACCACCGTCGCGTCCGTTTGCGGGGGTATCGCTCACGTCGGCACTGGACTATTACAGAATGAAACCCGGGGGTCTTGAGAGGCGAATCCCGGTTTATTTTGATCTGTGACTATGGCTGTGTTCGTGTCTGGAGGTCCTATGGTCACCGCCTCAATCTTCTCTTTTCTTCCAAGCGCCACAAACGCTTAGTGATGATTATAGAAGGTAGTGGTACAACGCAGTGGTACGTTAAAGGCATCTTGCATGCGCATAAGGTTGATTCCATAGCTGAGGTCATGCCTATGGTGTCTTTAAAATAAAAAATAAAAACAAAAGCGAAAAACAACACTCAGTGCATTTCTTCCACTTCTGAAATTCTACAGACGTCATTCATTGAAATCTTTTTTTCGTGTCACAGGTGTCTTATTCTCGGCATGCATTGGAAATATATAACGAAAAACCCCAATGGCTTAAAAAATAGTTTGTTATTGCTTTAAATACGAGTAACACGCTGATGTGCAAACACGAAAAACAATTAAATTTGGCATGTATCTGAAAAAAAAAAAGTTAGAAAGGAGGCATAATAAAATTCTGCAAAAATGAGAAAAACTCCTTTCCCGTTAAAGCAAGCAACGTCATTGGCTCAGATGTTAAAGAAAAAGAAAGCTCGAGTCGTTAAACGGCTCAGAAGATGAAAATAAACTCTCGGCATTATTAATCCCTAGTTTCCTATTCACTAAGCACAGATAAGCGCCCGCTTGGCGAATCGAAAAAATTCGGGGGAAAAAAAAGAAAAGTGCCAGGCCATATCTTGAGAAAACACAAGGCGCTCCTCCTTCTTTCGGATGCTAACATAAGCCTACGAAAGAGATGTAGAAATTTGGTGAGAACGTCACATAAATGGGCCCCTCGAACGATCGAAATAGGAAACACTTCCGATGGTGTGACCCTAATATGTCGATTAAATGGCTATTTATTTGCCACTTGCCACATCCTGGAAGAATGATTGGCGGATGTAAGATGTTGACTTTCTCTTCAGGATTCTGTCACGTTGATCGAACCGAACCATCCACTCCAGGAATCATTCGCCACACGGGGAAAAGTCCGCTTCTCGCACAATTTCCTGGCGTTTGAGGGCCGCTATCGAAACTTTTTGCACCTGCATTGTATTGTCATACGTAAATAGTCATATGTAAATAGGACTTTTGTCATATGTAAATAAGACACGACTTTCACTTTCACGCCTGTGAAAGTTAGCGTGACAGATTTGCGCGTACAGAATCTATATATCCATTATACGAAAGGAGCTGTCTGTGTATGTACGTGTGTGTGTCTGTCTGTCTGTTTGTCAGTGGCACTTGTATCTGCCAGGAAAATTGTCTACTTCAAAATTTCACACAAGGATTCTCATCGCTATGGGCAATACATGGCTGTGGGTATGTGGTTGGAAATGGGGGGCTACTTCCACAGGAGAGCGCATCAAATTGCACGAAGTCCGCAGACTTTCGCATATGGGACGGGGAAGGGATTGTCTTTTAATTAAATTATTGTTTAAAAATTGGCGAATTTTACTAATTCTCAATGGGCTATATAAGAAATGCCAGATAATTTTGAACTTGAACTTTGAACTTTAATAAACTTAACAAATTACAGTGTTACAGTGCATATTACAGAGTACATGAGTTGCAGAGTGAATTACGTTGAGTATACAAATTACATATTACGTTGAGTATGCAAATTACACATTACGTTGAATATACAAATTACATATTACGTTGAGTATATAAATTCCATATTCATAACATAATCATTTATTCCGCTTTGGAAGATTTACATTAACGTTTTGGTTTACAGAAGCAGAGAGTTTGAAAGTCACAATTCCATTGGTTGAATGCAATTTCCGATGAGTTGTATGGGTGTGTGAGAAGGTATCTAAAGCGTGAGCAATACAAACCGTAGAATAGGGAGGGAGTAAGCGGAAAACGTTGAGTATACAATTGTTCAGTATACAATTACATATTACGTTGAGTATGTAATTACATATTACGTTGAGTATGTAATTACATATTACGTTGAGTATACAATTACATATTACGTTGAGTATACTTATTATATAGACAGTTGAAAGATATTTAATTTTCTAATAATGTAGCGTGAAAAATGCACAGAACTTAATGAGGTGGGAGAAAGCGGGCTTCAAACAATGTAAGGGGTGGTGTACCAAGTGAAAATTGAAAAATTCGAAGAAAATGGAATGGGTTGGGAGTCGTACAATGATGAGACAGAGGCAATAGGTGCCCATTCGGAGAATTTTGTGTTCGAAGAAAATTGAATAGGTTGGGGGTCGTACAATGATGAGACACAGGCAATAGGTGCCCATTCGGAGTATTTTCTGTGAATGTGTGAATGACAACATATTGTTTTCGGTGTTTTAAGCAATTGTTATCCATCTAAGTAGTTCCATGCCAACTTTGACCCCTTTAAGTTTCTCTACCAGTTTACTATGGGATTCAGAACTTCTTGTAAGTCCAAGTAAATGGCGTGGATGCTATTACCCTTCTAAAAACATTTACCCACTAAATCGGGAAATTGCGAAAGAGTTGTGGAATACGACATTTTACTTTTAAACCCGTGTCGTGAATCTGTGATCAACCCGTTATTCCTCCGGAAACGTCATTAATTGTTGTTTAATGACTCATTCGGCAATTTTCTCAGCAAGCGGCGTCAAATTTAATGGCGATAGTCACCTTGATTAAAAATGGGAACCACGTTATCTATTTTTCAGTCATTGGGAACCATATCAGAATCCACCGAATGCCTGAATATACCTTCTACCACATCCGATACAACATCCATAGCTAGTTTAAAATCCTATAATATATTTCGTCTGCATCGCCTTAGAGTTTTCATTTATTTATTTATTCTACTTACTACATTTGTTTAGAAAAGTAAACTGAAGTAGGGACATACCGAAACCGAACTGCTATAACAAGCTTGCGACTGATAAAATACGTAAACACATCAAGAATCGATCATCTTCATAAATTTCTTTAAGTTCGGGCAGTCTGGAGCTTCTACAGACAAAGTGTTTCAATCTTCGATTGTTCGAAAGAAAGTACGCTGTCTGTGCGAAGACAGGAGTTATTTTTCGGTGATGATCAATTCTCAGGGAATATTGGGAAGGACACATATGGAAGAAAACATCGATGTCATACTCTCGATTTAACAGTTGGTGAAATAATTTTAGTCTCAGAATGTTTTTTTGTCTTATTCAACCTTTTTAAAGTGAGTTCCTTCTTAATCTCTGTGAGGGAGGATTAAGGGCTCAAATTATTAAAGACGAACCGAGCAATTTGGGCAATCGCACGTAAATCCCAAACTTCACAAACGTATTCTAAAACTTCACAGACGTATTCTGAAACTTGCTAAGTTGATTAAAAATTGCATTAATTTGAAAATTAATAATATCAATCGGTCCGGGCTACAAGCTAACAACATTCAATAGCTGCATCATGCACAAAAACCAATGTAAAAATAACTGTTTAACGATGAGGGTATTTCGACGTCATTGAGAATATAGGTCCCATAACCAGACGTGTGGTCCAATTTTTACAGCATTTCCCCCTGTAGTTTTTAGCATAACTGGAAAAAAACACCTTAGGGTTGATATCAATATTTTTAACAACAGGTAATTGGTGCTTTTACCTTCATTCCCTAACCTTATTCTTCTAGTTCTCACCTAGTTTGCACGTACTTATCCAACTCATCCCCATAATTTCTAAAAGGCTCTAAAAGCTCTGCTTCTTATTAAATAAATCCTAAGTTTAGATAAAAACCAAGATGGACTGATTGTTCGTATTACCGCTTTCTTTTTTTAAAAAAAAACACAAATCTGAACACAGATTTCATGAACCTCACACTGAAATTAATCCACTTGTTATTTGAACTAAGCCTTGTTAAGGCGATCTTAAACTTTTCTGAAATTTCTTTCACTATATCTTCAATCTTCACATGCTTAAATACAAGAATTTTCTTTTCAATTTATGAGATATGACGCATTAAAGGTAAATGGAACCTAACTGGGTGTTGGGCGTTTCGCGCCCAGAGGGCCCTTTCCCTAATCAAACGCTGAGTAAGGTCTCTACCGCCTGATCCTCATCAGCCAAAGAACAACAGCCATGAATCCAGCGACATTGAGGAATATGGCACTGGTCACCAAACCAGTTTCGGTGCCATGATGGTCTCTCACAAGGCCGGACAATGACCTAGCCTGGAGGGTACACCAAGGCACTGGAACATCCAAATCAAACGTCGTTAACCGTTAACCATACCATGATTGGCCGACAGAAACAGAGAGGGTAGACATGATCATAATGGACACCCATGAAAGTTGCAATCAGCGTAAAAATGGCAATTTGTCATAAGGTCCAGCTGAACCGTGATTCTATTGTACAGTTTAATCAACCAGAACTCCAGTCCTCTTGACAAAGGCCATCGGTGGCTGGCTGAGTGAAGACCAATTGAGTCAACCGATCACAGCAACTAGTGATGCACATTCAAATGTCGTTGTATTCTGATCCTCTCAGAGCTGCTGCTTGGCTCTGAAGGAAACCGGATGATCTTAACTTAGCAAGAAGAAGCAGGCACAGATAGTCAAGGAAGGGTAATCTGTCACGAAAAGGTTTATCCCTGAAAAGTGTAAAATATTATTTTCGCGAGTGGAAAGCAACAAGTCTAATATAATCGTACTTTCCCTTGTGGAACATGAAACATGATGATTTCCTTTATTTTTCAATTGAAAATTATAGAAAAATTCATATGAAAGAGGAATTTCTTCATTCGAGCTCTTATGTAGAGAATGGCTTTCTAAGGGCAATAAGAAAATAAGTGCAACGAAAA